>CAIGRO010066685.1:0-13604 GCA_903798355.1 Fraxinus baroniana
AAACTGAAACGATATCAATGTCATCAAAACTATACTAAAACGACAATGATATCATTATGTATCAAACTCACAAAATAACATAACGGCGTCCATATCATTTCAATACAAATTTGATGAGTTTGAAATTGTTCCAGTTTAAATAATAACTACAACAACGAAGATATCGATTCTTTACATATAAAACGAAAATAATATCGTTATGTCTAAAAACGATGATTCGATAATCCTTGACCACTCATCATGCCTTCAAAATATGTAGGACGATCGAAAGAGGTCATCAAGTGAGTTGATACCACTCGAATGACTTAGAAAAAGCGAACGAAGATACTTTCTGTCGGAATAGTTCGAAAGTGGTATACAATCATGAGAACACAAATGTTCCCATAGTTTCTTTTGAGTGAGATCAAATCCATTTGATGACTTATTTCGATCGTCATGTATATGTCGGATGCATGTCAGGCGATCGTGGAAGGTCGAATTATCATATTTAGCATAAACAATATAATTATCGTTTTATATAAGATATAATTATCGTTTTATATAAACTACAATGATATATATGTCATTTTAGTTATGATTTAAACTAAAACGATATCAATATAGTCAAAATTGTACTGAAACGATAATGATATCGTTATGTATCAAACTCACGAAATAATATAACAGCATACATATCGTTTCAATACAAATTTGACAAGTTTGAAATCGATCCAGTTTAAATAATAACTACAACGACGGAGATATCGTTTGTTTACATATAAAATGAAAATGATATCGTTATTCTAAAAACGATGATTAAATAATCCTTGACCACCCATCATGACTTCAACATACGTAGGACGATCGAAAGAGGTCATCAAGTGAGTTGATACTACTCGAATGACTTAGAAAGAGGGAACAAAGATACTTTCTGTCAGAATAATTCGAAAGTGATATACAATCATGGGAACACAAATATTTCCACAGTTTCTTTTTGACTGAGATTGAATCCATTTGATGACTTATTTCGATCGTCCTTATGTGTCAGATGTCGTCGGTTGGTTGTGGACGGTCGAATCATCGTGTTTAGAAGAAACCTTATAATTATCGTTTTATGTAAACTAAAATGATATATATGTGTCATTTTAGTTATGATTTAAACTAAAATGATATCAATGTCATCAAAATTGTACTGAAACGGCAATGATATCGTTATGTATCAAACTCACGAAATAACATAACGACGTCCATATCGTTTCAATACAAATTTGGTGAATTTGAAATCTTTCCATTTTAAATAATAACTATAATGACTTAGATATCATTTCTTTACATATAAAACGAAAATGATATCGTTATGTATAAAAACGACAATTCGATAATTCTTGACCACCCCTCGTGAGTTTATTTATCGCTTTCTTTGTATTCCGAACTGATGAGGTGTGATGCTTACCTTTTGTGTTTGTTTGTAGGGTCGGCTCAAAGGTCTGAGTTTACAGAGTGTGATAGGGACACTATGAACGAGGTCTACAGAAAATCCCTTGATCGACGTGACTTCAGCCATTTAATCTAGTCCACCCTCTGTTTCGAGGACTTTGGCTTAATGACCCAAATGTAAGACGCTCTCAGACTTTTATATTTCTTTTAACCGCTTTGTATAATTTCACTGACCTTGTATTCTTTGTATTACAAAGAACTTCAATAAGAGGTGCCTTTCTACCCCCTACATGGTTACCATCCCAACCAAGAAGTCTAAAACCTCGAATGACTCCACAACATCGGATCGCTCCCAAGGTAGACCAGCATTGGCCAAAAGGTTCAACAAGCTTGAATCAGAGGCCCTTACACTTCTGCCTCCGGAGGCCCAGACAGCCACGGCGACGTTCCACAGATTTTAGACTGAAAAGTGGCAGAACTTTGTCGAAACAAGTGACGCTATGGACGTCGTCACCACATCGATGGCTCAGATAGCCAAATTATTCGGCATGGCTGTAGAGGTGGAGGCCCTCTTTAAAAACCTTTAAAGTAAAAATATTGAGTTTGCCAGCAAGGCTTCCCAAGCTGAGGAGGTGGCCAATAAGCCAAAGGTCGAGGTAGAGGCCTTGAAGAAAAAGAGCGTCGAGGAGTCAACGATGCTCACTTATGCCATAACAGAAATTGATTCTTTGAAGAAGGAGGTCCACCTATCCCAAAGCGAGGTGGCCTCCTTAACGAAGTCATTGGAGACTTTTGATGCTCATCAGAAGCTTGCGGTCGAGGCCTTGGAAAAGGCTAATAAAGAGAACTTTCTTCTGAAGGGAAAGGTGGGAGAGCTGACCTCTCAGGTAACCGACCTTATTAAAGAAGTCGAGACTATCCGAAGCAACGCTGAACGTGCCAGCAGTGATGCTGAGAAATATTTCATGACCAACTTCCATCTGACTGAGGCATACCAATACTTTGGGGCATATTGGAAGATGTATGCCTACGTTGAGGTCATTGAATGGCTGGAGGGTAACACTTGGGACGTCAATACTTCTGAACTGAGGGCTGAGTTCCTTGAAGGCTAGGCAGAAGGGTTTGAGCTTTAAACTCCAGCTGAAGGGGGCCAAGTGATTGAGGTGGATGATGACGCAGCTGAAGAGGATGTTGTAGATGTGGCAACCAATGCCATTGTTTCCTTCGTGGCCCCTTCACCCCCACCTGCCTAGAATAGCTTTCTTTTTGCATTTTTCATATATTCCCAAAGTGTAACAGCTTCGGTCCAATGAATGTAAACATTCTTTTATAAATAAAATAACTCCATTTGTTCAATATTTGTGTTCTTTTATTTCATGCATCATTACTACTTCTGCTAAATTCCGAAATTCTCACCAATATAAATTTGAGCCATCCATACTTGGCACAACTTCAACTTAATAATAACATCATCTATATAAAAACTTGTAAATACTTTCGAGCACAATTTCATGTGCCTCAGCAAGACTAGATCGAGTATAACGTCAGAGTAATAACGACATCATAATTCTAACCATATCAGAGGCATAATAACATCAGAAATATTCCTTTAGAAACATAATATCAAAAGTATAATAACATCAGAAGTTAGTGATTTTAGCAACATAACACCATATATGCAATTTGGATCTCAACAATGTAATTGAACTTAAAATTTCACAAGTGTTTGTAGGTCATAAGACCTCTTTTTAGCGTGATTTAGACCTTTGAACATGTTTAAATAAAAAGATATTTGCTATCCGAACTCTTTTAATCAGATATTTAATCGGATCTATTTACATAGTACTTCGGCTAATTACCTAAAACATTTAAAATTTATCCAAGATGTGTACCTTTCCTATCTTCTGGAGTGGATAGATACTCATGATCCTGAGGCTTTTGGCACCTCAGATGTCAGTCCGAGTTCGTTTATAATTTGTTTATGATGTATAGGCAGTTTTGCTTGCCTTTCTTTTCCTAAGACTGAGGTTGAATAGCTTACATATATTCCGAGAATATTTTCTTTTTGAAGTGTCTTTATTATAGGAAGCCCCTTTTTGATAGAATTGGGTTTTCCTAAAACGAGATCCTTCCTCTGACTTTTTGCTAGTAGGAAGATTTTCAATATGCGAGCTTTATTTTTTCCTTCATGGGGCTGTGAGGTTTCCCATTCCGAGGCTTCCTTAGCTTTTTAGCTTAAGGATATGTTTTTTTTCACAGGGTTTTTACCCTTTGAGAGATATTTTATGAACATATATGATAAGGAGAACTTTTTTCATTGACCATTCAAGATGTATACATCATTGATAATATTTTCGCAGATGTTCTATATTCCATGGATGAGGCTGTGCCTTTCCATCCATATTTTTGATTTTGTAAGTTCCGAGATGAACTTATTTATTTATACGGTAGGGACCTTCCCAATTGGGGCCAAGAGTCCTAGAGCCATGCTCTTTTGATGATGGGAACATCCTCCGAAATATTAGTTCAGTTAAGCGAATTGACCTCTTTTTTACTTTCGAGTTGTAGTACATCGTCATCTTTCTTTGATATATAGCCAACTTTTCTTGAGAATTGTCTCTCTTTTCTTCGAAGAGGTCAAGCTCGTATTTTTTTATTTTATCATTGGTTACTTCATTGAAGTGCATCCCCCGGGGAGATGGTAGACATATCTCAACAGGGCTCATAGCCTCTACTCCGTAGGTCGTAGAAAATGGGGTTTCACTCATAGCGGTTTTGCTTGTAGTTTGGATAGCCCAAAGTACTTGGGGGCAACTCATCAACCTAAACTCCTTTGGAAGCGTCTAGCTTTCTTTTCAACGTATACTTGATTTTTTTGTTTACAGCTTTGACCTGCCCATTTGCCTGAGGATGATAGGGGGAGGAAAAATGCTTTTTTATACCCAGCTCCTCACACATATCCTTGACCTTTTTGTTATCAAATTGTCTACCATTGTCTGACACAATTGAATGGGGAATTTCGAACCTACAGATGATGTTCTTCCATAAGAACTTGGAATTGTTGACCTCGGTGATTTTGGTAAGTGGTTAAGCTTCTACTCATTTAGTGAAATAATCAATGGCGACAATTGCAAAGCTAGAGTTTCCTCTCCCTTTTGGAAGAGGTCCTATAAGATCGATTCCCTATTTTGCAAATGGCCAAGGGCTAGACACCACATTTAAATCTTGAGAAGGTTGTCTTTGAATAGTAGAAAATTGTTGACATTTGTCACATTTTCTAACATACTGTTGCGCATCCTTTTCAAGGTGGCCAATAGTATCCTTGTCTCAGCACTTTTTGTGCAAGGGACCATCCTCGAGCGTGGTTCCCACATGCACATTCATGTATTTCCCGAAGTACTTAGTCTACCTGCTCTTCTCCAATGCATCTGAGCAGAGGTAATGAGAACCCTCGCTTATTTAGCACTTCGTCTTGTAGGATGAAGTGGACAGCTCTTCTTCTGAGCTTCGAAACCTCCTCTTTTTGAGGAGGTAGGGTCTTCTCTTTGATAAAAGATATTATTGACTTTATCCAGGCTGGGTTGTCTTCAATCCACATCATAGTTTTGCTATTTGCAATGGATGGTCCTTCAAGATATTATATAGGTACACATGTAAGCAGTTCGAAATCCTTGTTGCTTGCCAATTTGGACAGTGCATCGGCATGGACATTCTATGTGCGTGGGATTTGCACTAGCTCAAAGCTTTCAAAAAAGGGTATGAAATCGAGGACCAACTTAAGATATGCTGTCATAAACTTATCCCTGGTCGAGAGATTTCCATGTACTTGACTTACCACTAGCTGTGAGTCACTACTGATAACGAGTCTCTTTAATTTCATTTTTTTTTTGGGTAATCTTAAGCCCACGAGGAGGGCTTTATATTCTGTAGCATTGTTGGTGGCTTTGAAATCAAACCTCACACCACATGTGAGTTTGTGTCCTTCAGGGCTGACCAAGACAACTCATGTTCCCGATCTTGTTTCTCCTGCTGACCCATCAATCGATAGGTTCCAAAATGGGGATTCTGCAGGTTCCATTATCTCTTCTATTTCTGGGATAAAGGTGAATTCTGCTATGAAGTCTGCAAGGGTGTGACCCTTGATAAAAACCTTGGTTTGAAAGTAAGGTCGAACTTGCTAAGTTCTACAGCCCACTTCAGCATTCTTCCTGAAGCATCTGTCTTTTACAGCACTTGTTCGAGAGGAAAATTTGTCAATACTTATATACCATGGGCTTGGAAATATGGCCTTAACTTCCTTGAAGCTGTTACTAAAGAGGGCCAATTTTTCCATATCAAGGTAGTGATTTTCTACTGCTATAAGTGCTTTGCTGATGTAGTACGTGGGCAATTGGTGGTTGTTTTCTTCTCTTATTAAGACTGAGCTAATTGCCTCAAACTTCACTGCCAAGTACAATTGTAATGGCTCGTGATCCCTAGGTTTGGAGAGGATGGGAGCTTGTCCGAGATGCTTCTTCAACTCATGTAAGGCTCTCTCACATTCTTTTGTCCATTGGAATTTGTTTCCTCCCTTTAGGACTTTAAAGAAGGGTAGGCATTTGTCTGTTGCCTTAGAGATGAAGCGGTTCAAAGCTGCTACTCGTCCATTGAAGCTTTGAACTTCCTTTCGCTTTTGGGGTAACTTTATTTCAATCAAAGCTTTGACCTTTTTAGGGTTCGCTTTAATGCATCTTTGGTTAACAATGTAGCCCAAGAATTTTCCTGAAGAGACTCCAAAGGCACATTTTAAGGGATTGAACTTCATTCGATACTTTCTCAGGACCTGAAAGGTTTCATCAAGGTTTCTGATATGGCTTCCTGCCTTTAGGCTCTTCACCAACATGTCTTCCACGTAGACTTCCATGGTTTTTCCAATAAGGTCAGTGAACATTTTATTGACAAGTCTCTGGTAAGTAGCTCCTGCGTTTTTCAACCCGAAGGGCATAACCTTATAGCAATAGAGACCTTTGTCTGTGATGAATGAGGTGTGTTCTTCATCAACTGGAAACATGGGGACCTGGTTCAGCCTTTCTTAGGGAATTTGAATAACATTTCCTTGCACTTTGTCGGTCACCTCCGATAGTGGCTATGCCATTTTCAGTTGGGAACTTTATGTAGAAGTGATGTATGGAAGTAACAGCCCACAATTCTTTCGAGGCTGGTCTTTCAAGTACTCCATGGTAAGCAAATTGATTATCAACTACTAGGAATTTCATAAAATGGCGGGCAATCAGAGGAGCAACCCCCATCTCTATTGCTAGAGTAATCTTTCCCTAGGGATGATGTTGTCTCATGTGAAGCCATATAAAGGGAAATTCATTGGGGTCAGTTTGTGGTCAACCTCCATTTTGTCAAAGGTAGTCCCAAAGATAATGTTGACCGAACTCTTGTTGTCATCCCCGAAGTAACTTGCGATAGAAAATACTTAACAATATCTCTTCTTTTTTTCCTATGTGACATAACTTCGGGGTTGATATTCAAGTGGTATCAGTTGATTTTCGGATCAATGCCTATCATATTGCCATGTTTCCAGGTGAATATATCAAGATCTTTCAGTAAGAAACTTTCCATCTCTTCCGTTGCTCTTAGTTAGTGATGGTAAAAAAACCTACCCCATCCCGAATGGGGTGAAAAAACCCGCCCCGACTGGTTGGTAGGGCTGGGTGGGACGGGGAGGGGTTACCATCCCCGAAGTACCCCGAACCCATCTCGTGAAGAATAAAATAAATTAGTTAACTACAAATTAAAAAAAATAGTTATCTGAAAATCTTAGAAAAAAATAAATAAACGGAGCCGAAAACGAGGCAAGCTCGCGCCCCGAACCCGCCATGCCCTGTCTAAGGTAGGGCGAGGCACGGGGTGGGAGAGGGCGGGCCAGAGCTCGCCTCGTTGCCATCTCTACTCTTAGTGGTAGATATTTTCCCACTTGTAGGTGCTTAGAGGGATCCAAGGGGATGGGCTCCGTTTGAGTTTCCCAATCAATGATGCGAGGATCTAATTCTTCTAAGTTAACTGCTTCTTCAACAGTCCTCTCTTCCTTAGGGATGGTTTGTTTTTCATAGATAGCCTTTTCTTCAGAGGTTTGTATGACACCAAGAAAATTCCCTCTTAAAAGCGTATCAACCATTTCGACGCTTCCCCTTGTTCAGGGGTCCTCCTTTATTTAGGGACGTCATGTATCTTCAGGTCGGTGGTAATGATGTTGACTATCCTTGGTTCAGCCTTTCTTAGGGAATTTGAATAACATTCCCTTGCACTTCGTTGGTCACCTCGGATAGTGGCTATGCCATTTTTAGTTGGGAACTTCATGTAGAGGTGATATATGGAAGTAACAGCTCACAATTCTTTCAAGGGTGGTCTTCCAAGTACTCCATGGTAAGCAGATTGATTATCAACTACTAGGAATTCCATAAAATGGTGGGCAATTAGAGGAGAAACCCCATCTCTATTGCTAGAGTAATCTTTTCCCTAGGGATGATGCTGTCTCCTGTGAAGCTATATAAAGGGAAATTCATTGGGGTCAGTTCGTGATCAACCTCCATATTGTCAAAGGTAGTCCCAAAGATAATGTTGACTAAACTCTCGTTATCCACCAACATTCATTTCAGGCCATTTTGGGGTCACGACAGCCCTTACTACCAGGACGTCACAGTGTGGATGATGTACATCTGCTGCGTCTTCTTGGGTGAACGTAATTGGAGGGATTGTTCATTCGTTCGTGGATCGATTTACTATAAAGCTCGTCGTAGGGGGATCAGTTGCTTCCCTAGCATAATTTCGTCGTACGTTTCTAGACTCTCCTCCGACATGTGGACCCCCAATTATGGTATCTATTTCCCTGATGGGCTCTTTGTCGACATTAGATGGGGGGCTTCGCCTTTTCCTTTGACCTTCTCTAAGTATTTCTGTTTCATTTTCTCTTTCCCTTGGGGGGTCATTTCTATTAAAGAGTCTCGCTCGGTACTCCCAGAATGCTGGATTTGCCTAGGAGGATTATTTCTTTTAAAATTCCTCCATCTTCATCGATTTGGGTTTTGGGGGTATCTTGCGACATCCCAGCAATCTTCCGTTCGGTGACCATGGGTTTGATGGTACATACAATAACTAGGCACTTCATTTCTATTTCTAGGTTCATCATTTCGTCCCCTACCTCTTTCCCTTTTAGTTTCTTTGGTAGGGCTAGCGCCGATACATTTCATCACCGGGGTTTACTTCCTCGTAAGCCAGGGTTAGCACTACATAAGGGTAGCTGCAGTTAGTACATGCCCATGATTCAGGGGTACTTGACGGTCCATTAAATGAGATGTTGGCCCTGTTCTATGGTCTCTCAGTTCTTCACTAAGGATTTTTGTTCTGCACATCTATCCAAAATAAAGAGTTCGTGTCCAGACCTCCTCTTAGGGTAGTTAGTGCTTTTCTATCTGTGACTTGCACACAGTAGGTCATCTCATCAGTTATGCGGGATAAGAAACTTTTCAGCACCTCACCATGTTGTTGTCGCATGTCCTGCAATAGTTGAATGGGCTTGTCGTCCTCTTTGCTAGTAGCAAAACGTTTTAGAAATGTTTTCTTGATGTCTGGCCAGCTTCAGATGCTACCTTCTGGTAACCTCGTATACCAGACTTACGCCTTCCACTTAGGGTTAGATGAAAGGCTCTGCATTTCATGGTTGGGGTAGCCCCTTTCAGGTTCATGTGAATTTTTTAGCTGTTTATGAGTTTTGCAGGGTCATCTTTTCTATCATAATTGGGTATTTTAGGAAGTGTGAAGTGGTTCAACATTGGTGCATCCCTGATGGGTTGTGAGAATGGTGAGCGATCATCGTCGTCATCCAGGTCACAGGACTTCTGGGGTTCATCAGGATTCTCACCTTCCTCTTGATAGGTCTGGAGAGGTGGTTGTGAAGGTCCTGCTTCGTTCTTGGCTCGATCCCTTCTTTCATGTCTATTTCTAGAGGGATGGATCTGAGGTTCCTCATGGTATATAGTTTGTTGTTCTTCATTTTAGATAGGCTTCTTTTGTCTATTTCTAGGCATATAAGGAGGTTGGGTTTACTTATTTCTAGGTAACCCTGGGCCTATCCTATCAAAGATACTTGCCGACCTCTATGGTCGATTCTCCGATTTATAATTCGGAGGGAAGTTGTATTAGGCTTCATGAGGTTGTTCCGAAGCATAATTTATTGATGTATCAACCCCAACTTCTCTTTCTTGGGCACTATATTATCCTGCCAGGCTTTGGACTTCATCTTCTTCATGATAACACTCTTGAGGGCCACCATATGCATTTTCGTGGGTTGCATGTGAGGGATGGGAGACCCTCTGTGACCTTGCATGCTCCTCAACATTTCATGTATGACCATGTTCTGTTGGGTATTGCTTCTCATATTGGCGGCCATTGTGGCCATTTCCCTGATAAGCCTTGCAGCTATCCTGCCCCCGCCTCTGGACCCACCTTGCATATGTGTAGATCGTTGGCAGATGGCAGGGGCTGCTCGTGAGGGTTCCCCTTCTTCAGGGTGTTCCCTTGTTTTACGAGGGGCATTTTCATCTCCACTTGAACTTATTTTCTCACAAACTTGTTCCTTAGCAGGTTTTCCTTTTTTTCAAGGATCAAAAGCAGATGTTGGGTTTTAACTGTTCTTTCTTCAAAAATCTTCCTTTTTCAAGGATTAAAACTTTTTTTCCTGATAATATTTTTTGGATACCTTTTTCGGCAAATATCTTCATGGTTAAATGTCATATTCTCACAGACGACGCCAATCTGTTGATCTCAAAAAAATGAACTCAACAGATGTCGAGCACATCCTTACCACATCTAACGTTTGTTCCGACGCATTTTATATCAGCAACAGTCCAGTAGTTGTCATTTTCGAACGGGGGAGGCATTTTCCAGCAAGAAACAGAAATGTTCGGGTGTCGGTGAATGAAATCGATGTGATTGCACTAACTACAATCAACGAACTATTTTTGATTCGAATATACACTTTGGCTTAAAGATATATGTGGAAGGATAAACGAAATGCTCATAAAAATTGTAATATTGTAGTTTGCACTTTGATGTAAAACGTGAATGAGACGATAGAAATCCAACACAATCCTTTCATAAAACTCTTCCAATCCCAAGTGTATATTTTGATGTATATAGTTGCCTTTTTCTTATTTAGAATCTCAATTTCATCCCCTTCCAATTCACAGGAAGATGTTATTTATACTATGTTGGCTGACGTGATGTCTGTTGGATCAAAATCCACGTTGCGCTATCTTCCCAATTGGGGCATTACATCATAGTTCATGCATACAATTAATACATTGACAAGGGGTTAGCCACCCTATACTAATAGGTTGACATACTAACAACTTTATTACAACTATTACATCAGTCATTTCAGGGAGATCTTCTAATCTTTCTTCAGATAAGGACATCGGCTTTGGGCTTCGAGAGATTTGGGGACTTCGGTGGAGATCTTTTAAGGCTAGCCTTCCAGGCGGGTGACTTTGGTTTATATCAGGTCTAGGTAGGGCCTTGTCATGGACTTCGTCCTGTATCACTTGGACATCGGCTGTGACATGAGGACGTCGGCATGTTCAAAGCTTTCTGTGTTCTGCGCTCTGGGGAACCCAGTTTGACTTTTCTGTTAACTTTTTCTGCCATGTGACTTTGTTACGTGGCGTAATTACTCTGAGCTCTGAGCCATGGAGGCGAGGAACAATAATGTCCATATCGTTTCAATACAAATTTGAGGAGTTTGAAATCGTTCCATCTTAAATAATAACTATAACGACGTATATATCGTTTCTTTACACATAAAACGAAAATGATATCGTTATGTCTAAAAACGACGATTCTATAATCCTTGACCATCCCTCAACAATTGACCACCACCCGCCACCTAGACCACCAAACCCTACTACCATTTAAACCCTCTCACCTCCCTCTTCAACCTCTTGTGATGTAGGATGAATCCAGCTCAGGGACATTTTCGCCATTTATTGAATAATCAGATTTATTGAATTTTGAATAAAATATTTTCAAAATTTCAAAGTAAACGCGTTTTCCAATTTTATATTTTGAGAAACAGTTTTCCAGAATGACAAAAAGAACGCATTTTCAAAACATATACTCAAAACACAAAACTCAAAATGAATTCAAAATTCAAAACTAAAAACTGAAATAGGAATAGAACAACACGTTAAGTTTAGGTTTGGTACATGGATGGAATTAGGTCAATAATGCTACTTGTACCAAGTTGGGTAACAAAAGTGGGTGTACGATTGAGATTAAAAAGCATTGGATGGTAGAGATCTTGCAACTTTGTTGAACTCATTTACTGGATTAATTACATTTTTAGAAGGCATATACACAGAGAATAACTCAAGAAAATGAGTAGTTAGATCGTTCATGTCTACACTTTTACGAGGAAGAGTAGGGATGTCAAAAAAGCTCGCTGGCTCGGGCTCTGCTTAGAAAAAACTCGAGCCTGGCCCGGCTCGGGCTCGGTTACAACGAGCCGAGGCTCGGACCGAGCCTTATTTTTTTACGGGCTTTGCTCGGCTCAGCTCAGGCCCAAAAAAGTTCGGTACAAAAAAGTTCGAGTCGAGTCCAAGTTTTTTTATTTAATTTATAGTACGTATAAACTGTACAAATTATAAATTTTTTAAGTAAAAAATGTAGATTTGACATTAAAAACAAAAAAACCCGAGCCGACTCGACCCGGGCCACTGAGGCTCGAGCAAAAAGCTGGGGCTGAGCCTCATTTTTTTTTTTGGCCGGGCTTGAGTCAGGCCCAAAAAAGTTCGGCACAAAAAAGCTTGAACCAAGCCCGAGCTTTTTTTTCGGCTCAGCTCGTTGACATAGCTAGGGAAGAGTTGATAGTAACCAATATTGGTCATCACTCGACACACAAAGAAACATGAAAAAATTATACATTATAGTGAGGAACCTTCAAAATTTCAGGCGTAAAATCCGCAACAAGACTTCAGTAGAATCCAAAAAGATAACATACAATAAGTAAATCCACCTGAAAGCTATAAATATACATGACTAAAGAAAAAATAATAACTCATAATAAGAAAAAATTCACTGAACAAACAATAAAAAGAAGGTAGCTAACAAGCTAATAACTGTTTTCATTAGTCAATGTATTGAAAGCAAGTAGGGTGAATGTTTTATATAACATTAATATTAACTGTTAAATTATTATCTGATTTTTGAAATAGAATCTTTAAAAATCTGTTTGGATGTAATTTCCTCTAAAATCTATTCAAATTAAAGAAGCTTTTAATCGTCCACTAATTACTGATGACACTCAAATTTTGGTGATGAAAGCTTTGATATTTTCTTGGCCTAATCTTGGAAAGAAAAAGATAATACCATTTTTTTTCTTGAATAACTTTCCATGATTTTATGATATTCATTTCTTTTTTCCTCGAGAGAAATACTTGACCATATAAAAAAATAATAAGACAGGATAATATTCCACAAATTCTCATTCCTATTCATTTTATTTCAACAAATTGGAATCTGAACTGAACGAAACCGGTCGATTTTAACCAGGAAAACTGTGTATTGACCTCAATCAATCCAACCCACTAGACAGTTGATCCAGATCCAGATAGTCCAGTCACACTAAATTAACGTAAAAGTCCTTGTATTGGGCTCTTTTATATATAGATCAATATTTATCACTTTCTTCTTTTCTTTCCTCCAAATGGAAACTTTATAAATAACTTTCGTAATTACTGATTTTCGTCCTGAAAATTCATATATTCACGGAGGTGGTGGTTCAAAATTATTTTCGGATTTTTAATATATGGAAAAATCTAAGTCCAAAACAAATTATTAATTTCTTGAATTTGATTTTTTTTTCATTCCAATTTATTCTACCTTTCTCACTAATTAACTTGATTTTTTAATAGTTTTTATGATTTATTTATTTCTTTATTTAATCACCGGCTCGACTCAACGCAGCCCTTTGATTTTTAATCCTTCTCCTTTTCGGGGTAGATGACCAAGTCTGTTTTGAAAGCATCGACAAATTGTTTTATATAAATAATTGTGTGTGAGACTTTAAATAAAACTATTATATGACCAAAAAAAAATTCCCGTTTTTCACAGTTTCCAATTTCCTGTTGAATAAAGGACTCAAA
>CAIGRO010066693.1:0-10937 GCA_903798355.1 Fraxinus baroniana
AGCCTGATCCATGAATTTTTCCCGATGAATATACCCTTCTTTTCGCCCCTCCCCCAATTTTTAGCGTAATACCGAGGAAGAAAATATCGTGCCCTTGGCACTTTCCTACTTAAACAGGCTTGGGTTATAGTTGGTTATGCATGCCTTTTAATTGGGCTTTATTTTTCAGATGGACCTCAATCGAATAAGCTCAATTAAAATAATTTTTTCAGTTGATTTTGATAAAAATTGATAAAATATATTATTAAAAAATTATGAATTTCATAAAATATGTGACTAAAATTAATTATTGACATTGATCTAGATTGAAATTTAAATCTTAATCCCTATCAAACAACGTTTACCCACAATTGTTCATCACATTTCACATGAACTTGTATCATATGAATTTGTTACAATTACACGATATATAATTAATTAGAGCTACAATTGCTTTTTTTAAAACAATCCATTCAAGATCACAACGGTGACATACATCACATTGTATAAGGAGTCACATGCCCCCACAACAAGGTCACAATATACCTTCAACATTTCTTCTAGATCTACAATGTTTATCCATAATTTGCAGAGATTTTAATTACTGACGTTGACACATTTTTAAAGAGAGCATAACTAATTTGCTATTAGTTCTTATGTAAATTTTCTAATCTGGACCTACAAAGTTGGTTCCAATACATACAATTGTAAAAATAAAAAAAAATAAAAAAATGAATGAATTTTTAAATTTAGGTCGGTTCAATACACAACATTGTAATTTATTTATTTATTTGGTAGTGACTTGATTTTTGCTTTGTGAAACGTTTTCACTTCTCAAAATGTAATGTTAGTTATATGAGTTATCAATTTTCCCTAATAAATGTGTATCCATTCCATAATGAGTTGATATCTAATACTGTGCACATACATTATTGTAATAAAATAATTATTCGAAAATATGCTTTATCATAAACCTTATGTGTAAATTGACCATAATTTATACTAATTCGCACAAAATATCGTAACTTTTGTTCATTTGAAAAAAACATGGACCGATTAAGATAATTAGAAGTCGAAATTACATAAACTAAGAGTTTTCAAGATCTCAATTCACATTTAAGAGTTATAAGTTTTTTTTTAAAAAAAAATCAGATATAATTAAAATTGTAAATATTATTAATAATATTATACAAATTATTTTAAGTATCCACCCTACTATCATCTACCTTATCAAATCCTAATTATTTTTCAATCTCTTCTCTCTCTCTACACCCAGAGCCATCCCCACACTAATCATTTTCATTCTATCTATTATCTCTCTTCTCTTTCTATCCCACCGTCTCTCACTATTTCAACTGGAAGTTGTCGCTAGGAGCGTCGTTGATGACGCAGCACATCCCACTTTCTCTCCTTAATCTCTCTATCGCAATCGAAAGCTGTCAGCAAGAGCACCGCCGATGATGCCGCTACGCAACATCACCACTAAGTGTAGCGAGAGTTACGACGTGAGTAAACTGCGCATGGCGATGCTGCTGCTGTAGGATTTGGTGCACATATGCCACTGCGCAATTTGCTGCACTACACTGTGCGTCTGGCGATGCCGAAGTTTTAGGGTGGGTTTTGTTGGTTACATTTGCATTTCTTGGTGGTTGAGTTGATGTTGATAGCGCTCGTGAGGTGGTGGTGTTGGGAGTGGTGGCATTGGCGGTGGAGGTGACAATTGCGATGGCGATGGTGTTGGTATGGTTGTGGTGGAGTGTGACACAAGAGCACCGCCGATGATGCCGCTACGCAACATCACCACTAAGTGTAGCGAGAGTTACGACGTGAGTAAACTGCGCATGGCGATGCTGCTGCTGTAGGATTTGGTGCACATATGCCACTGCGCAATCTGCTGCACTACACTGTGCGTCTGGCGATGCCGAAGTTTTAGGGTGGGTTTTGTTGGTTGCATTTGCATTTCTTGGTGGTGGAGTTGATGTTGATAGCGCTCGTGAGGTGGTGGTGTTGGGAGTGGTGGCATTGGCGGTGGAGGTGACAATTGCGATGGCGATGGTGTTGGTATGGTTGTGGTGGAGTGTGACGATGAGGATGGCCAACAGAAGAAGTCTTCAAGTCAACTCTTCCCTGCACACGTAGCACTGTGTCAGCCACCTGTGGTTTCTCCCGGAGGGGTTGGGAGCGGCCGTGAACACTTCGACGGTCAAGTCAGTTTATGTTTATCCGGAAAATAGTTCACCGACGATGAAACACTCGTCAGAGAAAGGGTACATAATGGAAAATATGCTAATGTGTGGGGGAAAGAAAAATGATACAAAATTTACACAAGCTTGCGCTATAGTTGGAGTAGAAGAAAAACGAAATCCGAATCCTTCTTTAGGCACAAGTATGGTGCATTTATGCCAAGGATAGGAAGATGAGAGTCATTGGATAAGGAGACACGCATTTTGAGATCCTCAGGGCTCGTTCCATTCTAGTGTCAATCTGTCTTTCCATAGGTTGACTGGTATTTAACGTTTCTGACAAAAGCAACTGAGTTTGATCGTTTGGGTCCTGTCACACGTCCCATCAATAAGGGATTTGACTTTGGGGAGATCTTTGTTGGGGTGAGGCGAGACAGGAGCGGAGTCGTAGAAGCGGAGTACGGGCCTTTGTATCTGCGAGGTATCGCAGATGAGTCCGGTTCCTTTGTTGGCCTATGGACAATTCGTCCCCATGATCGCTTCGGCTTATGTAGTCAGCTCGTCCCATGCGTAATCACCTTGGCTGACACGTGGCGCAGTGCAGGGCAATCCTTGCTGACACATGGCAGGTGAGGTGGCGAGCCTGACTTAGGCCTGTAACATCACGTAATATTATAATGATGATGTGATTCAAATAAGGAAAATACTTCTTGTACATAACCATTTAGATAATATTTTATATAATAATAAAATGTCAAAATGTAAGGGGGGAAGTTATTTGATTTATGAAATTTTGTTCCAATTATAACTCACCATGTCATCTGTTGGTGGCACGATCCTTCGAATAATATCAATTCTTCTAGTTTTTTCAACGAGTATGGTCAATTGTCCTAAACTTATGCTAGCCAAGAGACTTGTGATGCCATATGATGTCGATTGTGGAATACTTTGCAGGATAAGGATTCTTATTTGGAGAATGTAGATGCTTAAGCTGCATTTGCACGAAGGATTACAACGCACGAAGTGGAGGCGGGGTTCCTAAGGTGGTGCACCAGGTCAAGGATCTCCCGGTGGTGATCAACCTCCTGATGTAGGGCTTCCTGGAGGCGATGGACCTCGAAGTCCTTTGGGTGGTGAATGATTTTCCGGTTGCAAAGGAACGCTTCTCTCGAAAATTCCAGTTCCCTTTATTGTCACATAAGCAGAAGGGAAAAAAAGGATGAAAAAAAAAAAAGAGCATTAATTTTCAACTATTAGGCAAGGGCTGCCGTGTACTTTTTCTTTTCACAGATACAAATACATTTTTTTTTTTCTAATTTCTAAAGAAGGTGTATTCTAATACTGTGATTATGATTTCTTAGCAATTTTTGCAATTGATATTGCCATACAACATGATTAGAACTCTAATTCTCTGAATGAGTAAAAGTAATTGGCATAAGTTCTTGTATACTTCACAATAAACAAGCTGCATTCATTCTTTATTTAAATCAGAATTAAATGTCTTAACAATTGCTTCTAACAGAATGGATCATACAATAGTCAACAACAAGAAATACGAATGTATAATTCCAAATGAACTAGAGCATCTTACACGCGATTGCTTCTTGTCCTATTTTCTTTTCGAATTTCAACCTTTAATGATGGCAAAGACCAGCATTTGTTACACGACCTGAGCAATCCATTAATGCTTGTAGCTCCAATCAGTTGATTTTCCCTTCTGAATTATGCCATTTTCGGTCAAGTAGTCAACAAATTCATCAATAAGATATGGCCAAGCACCTTCAGGATCATAGTTTGATAATGTAGGATCAATGGTCTGCACTTAACACAAAACAACATATCTGTCATGAACAGCGATTAGATAATCCGGATCTTGGTAAGCAAAAATAAAATCATGTAGAGTAGAGATCCAATAGCAAAATTGTCTTCTTGTGCACACTCATGGGTCTTCAAGGGTGAGAAGGGTGGGATGCTGAGATTTTCACATTTTGATCAAACAAAATTCAGAAGTCGTGCAAAAAGAACAGAGCCGACGTAAAATTTTGGATGGTAGTAAATGTAGAAAAACTGAGGGAATAAAAGGCGAGAGAAAGCATGTTCCCGTCCCAAACAAATCCTGTATTCATTCATTTCATGCATCTTAATTTACCCTTGCAAACTCCAGTAGCTGAGACCAGGTGTCCCGAGATATTGCTTTGTTATGGCGCTCCTGAATCCAAAAATCCAAGAAGGTAAAAAAAATGTCAAAAGCGAGCTATAAAGTTACAAATGAACAAGAAAAACAAAAAATAATAATCTTCCTAAGATTCTACACAAATAATTCATGCTTCGGGCATGATCAAGCATATGGGATTACATCAAGCCACATTAGAGAGAGATTCAGCTAAACACACAATAACACGCTCTTACCAGAGGAAATAATAATAAGCGTGCTAAAAGATAATGTTGAAAAACAAGGCAGCAATTAACCACGCTGATTTTAGTTAGTCTATTTTTTGTGGGTGGGGGAGCAAATTAACTACATGACGGCTAATTCCCATAGTAAATATTTTTTTGTCCACTGAGAATCCTCTTTCTATGTTTACTTCTTCCATTTATAATCCATTTTCCTACCATAAACCAAACAATTGCACTTTTACAAAATAATAAGACAACCGGCAATGGAGTTCTTGATTGGTATACAAATACCTGAAATCGCAAATCTCGAGCTAATAAGACTAAATTACCTCAGTTAAATTAATGCTTCGTTACTTCTTACAGTTCAATTTATTCAACTGGACAATAGCAGATTGACTGGTACAAATGATGAGGCGTGGAATTTTTGCATGGTAGAATGCAGACAAATACAAGGTATGAATTAATTGTTTTTTAAGAGATTAATTTTTATACATGTACAGAAAATGAAAGATAGGATTCAAGGGAGATGATCCAAATGCAGTTTGTTATACCTGTAAGAACTGGCACCAATAATCAACTAATGGCCACTGCTTTTCTGCAAATAGCAACTGCCACATCCCAATTGCTGTATCCAATGCTAAAGACTTCTGACCCTGCAATCAGGATAGAAAGTAAGCAAACTGAATGCGTACTAATTATCAGCTGGTAGAATGCAAGCTAAAAGCATTCTGATTCACCCACAAGATGAAATTTTAAAAACCTGGTAGAGGATAAAAAGACAGAAAGAAAAGGCTTAAAGTATTTAACTGTGCACTGCTTCTCCTTTTGGGGGAATAGAGATTTTACTTAATATTTGGCTGTTTATAAGAACAAATAGTGCCTATGGTTTTCTAATTCGTGCCAACAGTATTCAGTTACACTGGGATGTTAACAAATGAGACGGCACCGACTGAAGATTGGATAAAAATATTTTTTGAAAATTCGAAATTTAGTAATTAATATTTAAATAAAAGAACCTGCTCAAATGCAAAAGAGAATCCCACAAATTTCAAGCTATTAGATGCAAATATTTGAATCCAGAAATTGTATTCTATTTCTTTTTATAATAATACAATTTAATCTAGTTTGCTTTCCAGGCATATCAGATTCAAAGGGTTTGATGCTTTCCACAGTTTCCCTACCCATCCCAATAATAGCAAAATAGTTTCAGAGAGAACATTTATGGTTTAATCCAAGCTCATGATTTCAACTAGAAGGGAGCAAAATTCAAATAATTATACCAAAACATTACCTTCTCTTTTGCCCAGCCAAAAGCAAAGTTATAGATCTCTCGGAACTTTTCTGGACAGAAAAAATCAAGTAGATAGTTTAGTAATAGGAAAAAAATGAAAAGTCTTTAATGCATTTTCGGGACAGTTAATGCCAACTAGGTCAAGTAATAATTGCCACAAAATTTGAAGTACGAAAAAGATCTCTGCTAAAACAACCCACTTTCCCATAATTTTGCCTTCAAATAATAACCACGAGGAAGCCCAAGGAGATGGCAGTAACCATTAAGCATACTACATCATCAGTGCAAAATGCACTGTGCACAACATTCAAAGATTAAATGTAGAAATGCAATTAAGAAAGAGAATAGCTTCTTTGATTAAGAACTGAGAATTCAATGTCATCACATACGACTGTCTTTGAGTTCAGAACGCATAAATGATATTCTTTCCCTGAACTTCTCCAGTGAATCTATCCTGCCATCAAAGATATAAACGCCAATAAAATCATGGACAAAAGCTCAAATTCAGGATCACACAGCAAAACAAACAAGATAAACTTCACTAGTATTTACCCAAGAGACTGTAATCCACCAATGAATTCCTGCTTTGAAAATTCACACATAGTAGCAGCCTTCATATGCCATGAGACCACCAACTGCAGATTAAACAAATCAAATGTCAACTTAGATCACATAAAAGCAATTAACATGTTTATAAATGTAAAAACTTTACATCAAAGACATGAAAGTCATTCTTCAAGCTATACCAGCTCCAAAAATTGATATTTCCTTTAAAAGTGAAAAACAGTAAATATGACCATCATTACATCCGCACCGCAATGAATCTGCAGAAGTAGATAGAAACGCGAGCAAAGCTTGAAACTGCTAGCAAAGCTCTTTAATAGAGCATTTCAATCATTTCATTGAATGTAATTCCAAGTCATGTTTATTAAATTGTAGTTCCATTTTGCTGGCGGTCATTGGTATTTAGTTTCTAATAGGCTATCATATGAACACGGCTTGATAAGTTTTGTGCCTGGTGAATTGACCCAGAATATTCAGTACCATATTCCAATGGAATAACGAACTATATTTACAAATCATATATTTACATTTTCTTTAGGATACTTCGTTGGTCAAAATTGGGTCTTACATATTGTGGTAGAAAAAGGAAAAATTACGAAACAATGTAACATATGATAAACGGAAAACACAAAAAACAAAAAAGAACTATAAAACAAATCTAACTAGATTTGAATTTCTTGATTTCAAGAAATCTTAAACCTTGATAACATAATTCCATCCAATCCTACATAATCAAGACATTTAGGCAATACTACTAATTTAGAGTACACAATACAAATGCCATACCATGACTATATCCTGAGGGTCCACCTGCCAAGAAAATGAAGGTATTATGTTATTCAAACAATAGTAATCAGTTAATGATATGTTCGTCTTTTTCTTTTTTCCTTTTTCATAGAGGACAAAGCATTTAACCCCCACCCAAAAAAAAGGGAGGCTCAAACGCAGGTTCATTGGCCAGAAAGGCTTCGTTCTTGCCATTTGAGCTAGGCCTTGGCCTTCGGTTGGAGATTTATGTAAAACTACAAGCATTAATAACTTTGTTTGTGTCTCATGGATAAAATATGATACTAGATACCCCATGAGATGAGACACAAACAAACTTATTTGATTTTGCATGAGATAATACTTATCAAATCTACCTGAAGATCATTGCACAGGTAACTGATTCCATCAGCCAAAATCATATCAGCATGTGGATCTGTAATTGATGAAAGCCTATGTAAGATTTAACAATTAGAAAACAAATAATGCTCTGAACACCTGATTTTTTAGACGTGGGGTGCTCTTAGATCTTTTAAATGAGAAGCTAAAATTAATAAGATTAGAAAATTGCGAGTCTCAGTTTCATTTGTTTAGTACTTGGAAAAAATACATTGGCAGAATGTTCATTGCCATCCAAAAGTTAACTACAAGAAATTCTGAAAATTTTTCATGTTGCTCTTTTGATCGCTGTATAAAATCACCTTTTTTATAGAGTACTCACACAACAGTTTTCGAGAGTTAATGCTTATCAACATAACTTAAAATCCAGCAATTGATGCTAGATGCATAGAACTTTAACTGGAGCTACAAGAGAGCAAGAAGCAATAGGAAATAGATATTTCCAGAGAACAAAAAGACTACATTATCTCTGACAACATTNCAAGAGAGCAAGAAGCAATAGGAAATAGATATTTCCAGAGAACAAAAAGACTACATTATCTCTGACAACATTAAGAAATCCTCTATATGCATAACTTGTGTAGTTTTCTTTTCCGTATTATTGGTGGTGACAGAGAAGGGAAAATGTTCTTGTTTTTAGATGCACGTCCAAAATCATCTGAGTGTATATATGATGCTTCTATCTTTTGACTTTGTTTTATTTTCTAACCTCCTCAGTTGTTTGCAGAATTATGCTGCTGGAAATCCTGCTTCTGTTTTGTACATAAAGAACTTGGCAATGTTGCTGTCGATGACTTCTACTTTATTTTTGGTGAGTTTAAACTTTCGTTCTCCTTCAGTTCTATTTAATTACCCTTTTATTAAGGTAGTAATCATTCTGCATTATAGCAATCATATTGAAAAATAAATAAATAAATGAACCATTTTGCTTTTACACTGCACATATAATGTATGCTCGTTGCAATGACTTTTTGCTTTAGTTATCTTACCATGACTTTCTACAGGATCAATTTTTGGGAGCATTGATGCAGCCAAATCCAATCTCAGTGTGAAATTAATGCAGGTTGGATATCTTGATTTTCTACTAGCTTGTTTACAGTGTAAAATCGTAAGATTTATTTGTATATCACTATCTAACATCTTATAACATTCCTACATCTATCTTATGCATGAATGAATGAATTGGTGCCGGAATGTAGACCACATTCTAGTATATTTTGCATACTTTGCTACGCAGTGCACGATTAGAAGTCCTTGACTGTATGATTCATCATTTACACCTGTTTGCACAAAATTGATGCTCAAGATTTTACTTTTGAGAATCATCCAAAATATTCTTATATACAGTTGTAGTGATATATTGTAACGCCACGCCTTCTATTGTAGGAAGGGAGAATGAGGGGCCAAGCTTTTGTTACATTCCCATCAGTTGAACTTGCTCATAATGCTTTGTTATGTTTCCCTGCAATCCTCTCCAAGATATTTAGCCCCTGTTTGATTCCCATTACTTCAAAACTTGTTTTTTCACAAACTCATTTTTAATTATACATTCTTAAATAAAATATCTTACACATAAACCCAAAAACTTCCATACTTTTTAACCACACATTCTCCAAAAATTCACTATTATAAAACTCATTTTGATGAAATAATGAGCATCAAACGCAGGCTTATTTCCTTTTCGATTTTTTAGAATGTTGATGTTGGGTATTATTCTATAGCATTTGGAGTAGCTTCTTTTTAATCACGTGCTTAAACTTCCTAATCTGTACTTACATTATATTTGCATTATTATCAACTGCAGAATGCAGTGAATGGTTGTCATCCAGTTTGGCAGGAGCCCCGCCCGCAGCTGCTAAAGCAAACCAAACGTAGAAGCAGTAACTGTCTACACAAGGAACTCAATGCCGAAAACTTTTATAACTGTTCTATGGTCTTCTTACTGAGCTAATACATTAACAGAACCACCTCACTGGCAATTATTCGAGCTGCATCTTGATTATATTGGTGGATATATTCTCGAATACTGCTCCGAGAGGCCATGCACCCTTGATTGGTGGGAAAATCGTGGTCTATTGCTGTGTCATTGCTATCCAGTTCTTATTGAAGTTTGAAATACAATTTTGTACCATGTTGCTTGGAATTGGTTTTGTTAAGGGATAGAATCCACATAGATTAAAGATGAAAAACATTGATCAACTTATAAAGGATTGAGTTACTCATCTTAATGAGGTTGACCTTTTATTTTAAGATGGAATCTCAAATCTTAACATGGTATCAGAGTTCGTTAAACTCCAACGAGCAATTCGATCCGATTAAAACTCAAAAAAATTGAGCATACGAATTTCAAGATTGATCTGCTCAAACGAGCTACCATCTTAATGAGGTATGTTAAGGGATAAAATCTCATATCGAATAAAGATGAAAGACATTGACCAACTTATAAATAATTGTGTAACTCCTCTTAATAAGGTTTACCTTTTAAGATGAACCCCAAATCTTAATAGGTCTGTATAGTGGGGATATGTATTCGTGTCAATTAAGGTGTGCTTTTTTGGCTGCTTCACTCTCCATGCTTCCAAAATAACCACTTTTTTTTTTAAGCACACCCAAACATGCTCTAAGAGTGTGTGGTGTTGGAGCTCGATTTATCACTAGTCATGCTCTCTTATAACTCTCTAATTTAGGCACTGAGGTTCTATTAATTTTAATTCTAATTAAATATTACCTTACTTAATTCTCTCCTGACATGCGGCTGTGTAACAAAATTTTCTCTCTATGTTACAATGTGGTCTAATATAAAAAAATATTAACTTTTTCAGTAATTAATATTTAGCCCTCGTTTGTCTACTATTATTTTAAACTTTTTTTTTATTTTCAAACTTATTTTCAATTATACATTCTCATAATAAAATATTTTGCATATAAATATTTTTAATCAGATTTTTTAAATGAACCAAACATAGATGTAGCAATCTCTTTCCTCTAGTAGTCTCTTTCATTCCTACTATTGTTCCTCCTTGTCCTCCTCTCGACCGCGGCTCAAAAGATTCCCAAGCAGCTATGGGGATGTGAAGGAGGCATGAGGAAAGCCATTTTCCTCTCGGCTGCTTCTCAAAAGATCTCTTGAGCAGCCATGGACATACAAAGAAGGCAAGAAAGGAGTCGCGAAAAATTAAAAAATCGTGTTTGACAAAATTACCAGAAGAGATTATTTTTCATTTCCTCTCTTCTTCTACTTCAAGAATCAATTAACACACAAATATATGTATCCGAGTACTGCAAAATTAATCTTGATCACATAAGGCCACATACAATAAACTTGTTTTGCTCAATGCAAGACAAGTGTAGTGATTATT
>CAIGRO010066704.1:0-11903 GCA_903798355.1 Fraxinus baroniana
TGGGCTAACGATAACCAAATCCATCCATTAACTAAACTAACAACCCAACTAAACTTAGGCCCACCAATGTGTATTAATTGTTTCCAAGTCAAGCCATAGCTTTTGGTGTCGCTAAAATAATCCGACAACTATTTTAAATCATCGCCCAGATTTATTGGGTATCAAAAAACCCAACATCTTATAATGTAGATTAATATTGAAAAATTTCTAAGAAACATAGAAATATTTCAGGATTTTACAACCTACGATCCACACCCTGTTGGAAATTTAGACCAATACTTTGATTTACCCAAAAGATTCTTATTTGAAGAATTTGTGTGGAAGTTAGAAAAATATAAAGACATGAGAAAAAATGACAACAGAACAATTTACATCAAAAACTCCCAAATCGAAGAACACAAGGGTTTATAGAAGACTAAGATATTCCATTACATGAAACAATTTGTACAGTCATATAGAATCTCTCCTACACTATAAAACCCCAAGCAAAGGTGAGACTTACAAGGGTTTTCGAGCTCACAGCAAGACATTTCATGAAACAAAAGAAGGCTTCCGTTTCTAATGAATTCTAAAGAGTCTCAATACAACTAAAAAACAAAAACTATATTCTAGAGAAATGCTAATCCTATACAAATAAGGATAATACTAAGTCAAAATCCTATGAATCTTCGCCTTGACTTTGAAGTGTCCGAGTTCTCCAAATAAGATTTCTTCCGAGTCTCCTACACCATAATCCCGTATTATCTACCCTCTTGGTCACGCCAATTGGGAAATTTTGACAAACCATTTCTTTTACCGCCGCAATTTTCATAATAGAGAATTTCTACACTCCACTATAACAGATATACACACTTCACAATTAACAAATTTCATAAATTTCAATTTAGCTCATGTTAAACAACCTTGCTGAAAAATCATTTTGCAACTCTCATGTTTGTTGTCCCCATGAGTTCATCAAACCATCAATATAAATTCAACCATGCATCCTGCATTAATGTCAAATCAATGTCCATATACAAATTTGTGGACTGCTAACAATAACACATCCTCTATCATGACAACTAATTATTGACCAAAATAGTGTCACAAGGATTTTCTTATTTCGTGGAGAAAAGAGAACGCTATTATCAACCTCATCAATTTCTCTATTTATTGACTTGAACAATTTGACGAACATGCTTTTCATTTTGGACCATTTGTCTTGATGTGCCACGAGCCAAAAATTGATTCTCAATACAAAGTTCTCCATGTTACCTCACATATATTCTTATACTCCAATACTCAGAATGATCTAACGTTATGATACCACTTGTTGAGGATTGATACTAGTTTTTCGATTTGCCCACATGATTCTTGTGCAAAAAAATTATTTAGAAGCTAGGAAAAAAATATAAAGATATATTGAGAAAATAACAACATAACTATTTACGTGGAAAACTCACAAATAGGAGAAAATTCACATGCTGTCAAAGACACAGATATTCCACTTAGTGAAAAATTTATACTATCAGAATATTCTCTTATACATCCTAAACCCCAAGCACACCTCAAAATATCGGACCAAGTGAGACTACAAAGGATCCCCAAGTCTTATCCCAAATACTCCATGACTATCTTACAAATTGGGATGTATAAAACACTATGGAGGAGACTCGTTTTTATAAGAATACAGAAATAGAGGACTTCAAATTCTGATCAATGTCGAATTCTAAATAACCCCAATATAGTTGAACTAAAGATCTATTCTATGTGTGATAGTGTGTTATAATGAGTTGCCTCACTATACTATTGGGCTGTGCCTTGTTTACTTGAATGGTGTTGTGGACTTATGTTGGTTCTAGGTTTAATGGCCTCATTGATGATTTATATCAGCCTTACACGTGGCTGATCTTGGGCTCTTGGATTGCAACTGTTTACCTTACTTGATAGACTTGACTCTTGGTATTCTGGCATTCGAGATTCTTCTACTCTTCTCTCTTCGTCTCTCTGTTCTCCATTCTCTTTGAGTGCAGACTAGGGTTTGTATTGGTTCTTGACATTGTAATCTTACTGAGTGATTTTCTCAATCAATTCATTGTGAAGTCTGTACAATAGTGTATAGATCTAGGGTTGATTTTATTATTGCAGTGTTTATAAGTTTGAGGCGAGATTAAACTCGAAGAAACTGTTGGTTTCTTCGAACATATTGTAATCTTCTTGATTTGTTCTTAGTGGATCTAGAACTATATCCTTTGTGGATACTCAACGGGTGATTAGGTCTTTGTGACTGAACATCCGGACCCTACGGGGTGAAAAATCCGTTGTTCTGTTGTTATCTTTAAGTTTCTGCAATTAGTTTGTGATTTGAGATCATCAATCTATTAATATTCGTGATTTGGGACCTTACAAGTGGTATCAGAGCCTCATCTCGGGGTTTGGGTTTCTTGCGCCTCGATTTTTTTTCTTTTCAAAGCAGATCTAGGTTATGGATAGTTGAGTGATTCTTGTGCAAAAGAAAATTACTTTTTTTCTTCTTTACTCGTTCAAACTCGTTGTCACTCCTGGTTAATCTTGTGTTTTGTACTGAGTCTTAGTTACTCTAGTTCTTGACTCGTGCTGAGTCGGCGAGTTGGAGAAACTCATTCCGATTATTGCTTAGTTTGTGTCTCATTGCTGGGTTTCACTGAGTCTTGGTGACTCGCTACTGTTCTGCACTCCTGTTGGATCTATTGGAGCGATTTTGGTATTCTTTTATTGATTTATTCACTCTGAAACATTGAGGTTTCAGAATCTGGTATTTTTTCTTGAAACCCCCTTTAGTTTCTCATAGCATATGTTAGTTCTTGAACCTGGTTATTAAGGTAAGCAACTCTCCATTGCTTTCTTTTGTCCAAGATCTCCTGCGAGGGTCTGGGAATATGAGGGAACAGTGGGTTCAAAGGGCTATCACCCCTTAAACCTTTTTTTCAAGAACTACGACTTTACTATTTTCTAAGCTGTAAATTGTCTGATTTGTGACTACATTGATTAGTATATAAACAATTGTTATTGTGCTATCTCTGATGTTCCTTTTTCTTGATCAATTGGATAAACTGCCTGAAATATTATACTTTGTGTGCTGTATAACTGTAATTTGTGATATTATCTGTCATCATGTCCAGTGCACACAAGTTTGAACTTGAGACAAGGAGTGGTACTGGAGACTTTAGTCTCTGGTGCCAAAAGATGAGGGCACTTCTGCTTCAGCAAAGGTGTGTTGCAGCCCTTAATAGCGAATGGGCTGCAGAGACAAGTGCCTGTAGAAGGCAGGAATTAGATGACACTGCATGGAGTTCTATTTTCTTGCATTTATCTGATAATGTAATTATAAAAGTTGGTGAAACGACCTCTGCTCAAGCATTGTGGACTAAATTAGAATCTCTCTAACAAAGACTATGTCTAATAAGTGTTATCTTTTGAGGCTGTTCTAAAACTTTAAATTTGAATCCTCATCTGATTTGGAAGAAAATCTAGATAGATTCACAAAATTAATTCATGACTTAGAAAACTGTGATGATGAACTTTCTGATGATCAGCAAGTTGTTGCCCTTCTAAATTCTCTTAGTGACATAAAGACATCAAAACTGCTTTAGAGTATGGAGGTCAAGATCTCACTATTGATATTGTTACTTTAACTTTAAGGAACAAAGAACTTGACCTGAAAGTTGAATTTAAAGATCCTAAATATGGAGAAAGGCTGCACATAAAGGAGAAGTAGTATCCTAATAAGAAACCTCCCACCTTTAACTTCAATCCTCAAAAGAAAACTAAGTCTCAGAATTTTAGATTCAAAGATAAAAACAAAAATCATGTGAAATCCAAGAATCAAACTAGGAAATGCTACTACTATGGGAAAACAGGCCCTTTGATCAAAGACTATTTTAAGAAAATATCTGATATGAAAGACAAAAATAACCAAGAAAGGTCTGCAGCCTTGATTTGCAAGAATGATTCTGATATTCAAGGAGTTGTCCTTGTGAATACCACTAAAAGAGACCCAAAAGAATGAGTTCTTGACTCTGGGTGTACTTTCCATATGTGCCCCCAATAAAGAATGTTTTTCTGAATTTGCTGAACTCAGTGAAGGACAAATTCAAATGGGAAATGACATGAGTTGTCTAATAAAGGGAATTGAAAAGATCAAGCTGTTAATGAACAACTACATTCTTGAACTTGATAAGTGCATATACGTTCCTGAGCTTAAGAGAAATATGATTTCTTTGGGTCAATTGGATGATAAATATAATATAATGATTCACAAAGGTCTCTTAAGACTTAAACAAGATAACAAGACTTTGATATCTTCCCTGAAACTGAATGGGATCTCCACTGTATCTACTGATCCTATTATTCAGCACTGTTCTGTAGCCTTAAACTTTGAATCTAATAAGTATCTAATTTGGCATAAGAGACTTGGCCACATTTCTGAAAAGGGACTTACCATTTTAGACAAATTGGGATGTTTTGGTAAAAAGATAAAATCAAACAGTTATATTTTTGTGATAATTGTATTTTAGGAAAACAGAAAAGATTACCTTTTAAAACTGGAATATATAAATCCTCTTCAATTTTGGAGTATCTACATGCTGATCTTTAGGGTCCAGCATCTGTAAATACTCTAAGTGGATTCAGATTTTATTTAGTCATAATTGATGATTTCTCAAGGAAAATTTGGACTTTTCTGCTAAAACACAAATCTGATACTTTTAAAACCTTTAAACAATGAAATCTGTTGATTGAAAACCAAACAAACAAGAAAATCAAAGCACTAAGGACTGATAATGGTCTTGAGTTTTGTAACTCTGAATTTGATTCTTTTTGTAAAGAATCTGGAATTTTAAGACATAGAACTGTAACATACACACATCATCAAAATGGTGTTGCTGAGTGAATACATAGATATCTTTTAGAAAAAGTGAGATGTATGCTTTACAGTTCTGGTCTTCCTAAGTTTTTTTTGGAGAAGAAGCCCTAAAAACTGCTACTTACCTTATTAATAGAAGTCCTTCTAGTGCCATTGATTTTCAAGTCCCTGAACAATTGTGGTATGGAAAAATACCTGATTATACTAGATTAAAAGCTTTTTGCTGCACTGCTTATTCACACTAAAATGAAGGTAAACTGGAACCCAGATCTCTAAAATGTATTTTTCTGGGATATGGAGAAGATGTTAAAGGGTACAGACTTTGGGTCAAGTGCCAAAATGATTTTAAAGTTATTATTAGTAGAAATGTCATTTTTAATGAAGATGACACTCCTTGTTATGAATCATCAAATCAAAAAGCTCCTGAATCTACATCTGTAAAGGAAACTGTTTTGGAAAATGAATCTGAAAATGCTGTTATTCAAGATAAAATCATTGAGGTGGAGTCTACTTGAATCCCATGAATCTGCTCTTGCTAATTACCAACTAACCAGAGATAGAGAAAGGAGAGAAATAAGACCTTCATCTAGATTCAACAATGATGATTTTGTGACATTATTTCCTACTCTTGACTCTGTCAACTCTGAACCTGTATCTTTTGATGATGTTGTTAACTGCTCTGACTCTAACTGTGGAAAGAGGCTATGTAGGAAAAAATGGAGTCACTTATCAAAAATAAAACTTAGGTGTTGGTTGACAGACCTGAAAATCAAAAGGTTGTTGATTGCAAGTGGATTTATAAGATAAAACAAGGAGATTCTGATTTTGGAAATAAGAGGTATAAAGCTAGATTAGTTGCCAAGGGTTTTACTTAAAAGGAAATGATTGACTATAATGAAATTTTCTCACTTGTGGCAAAATATACTTCTATTCGAATTTTGTTAGCTTTGACTGCTCATTTTAATTGGGAACTGGATCAACTTGATGTTAAAGTAACTTTTCTGAATGGTGACTTGAATGAAACTATATATATGAATCAGCCAATGGGATTTGAGGAAAAATCCAAAACTGAAAAAGTGTGCTTGTTGAAAAAATCTTTGTATGGGCTGAAACAAGCCTCCAGGCAGTGGTACATCAAGTTTAATACATATGTTCAGAAATTGGGTGTTAAAAGAAGCAAGTATGATTCTTGTTTCTTTTTCAAAGGGTTAGGTGGACCTGAATCTACTTACCTGCTTTTGTATGTGGATGATATGTTACTTGCATGCCATGACAGATCTGAAATTGATCTTAATAAATTCGAGTTGAAATCTGAATTTGAAATGAAAGATTTGGGTGAAGCTAAGAGAATACTTGAAATGGAAATAACTAGGGATAGAAATAATTGTATTTTGTTGTTAAAATAATGTTCTTATGTGAAGAAAATACTTGAAAAATTCTCTATGCTTGAGTGCAAATCTGTTTCTTTACCTATTGCCAATCACTTTAAATTGACTAGTCAACAATCACCTAAAACTGAAGATGAATTTTGTAGAATGCAAAATGTCCCCTATGCTAATACTATTGGCTCAATCATGTATCTTATGGTCTGTACCAGACCTGATTTAGCTCATGGTATCAGTGCCTTAAGCAGATTTATGCCTAATCCGGGTAAAACTCATTAGTTGGCAGTAAATGGATGCTAAGATATTTAAAATGGTCATCTGAATTAGTTCTAGAATTTAAAAGGTGTAAAGAATGTATAAGATTAAAAGGTTACACAGACTCTGATTTTGCTAGTGCTCTAGACAATAGGAGATGCACATCTTATTATATTTTCACTTTGTGTGATGGTTGTATTAGTTGGAAGTCACAATTACAAAAATTAGTTGCTCTATCCTCAACTGAAGCTGAATACATTGCTGCATGTAAAATGTCCCCTATGCTAATACTATAGGCTCAATCATGTATCTTATGGTCTGTACCAGACCTGATTTAGCTCATGGTATCAGTGCCTTAAGCAGATTTATGCCTAATCCGGGTAAAACTCATTAGTTGGCAATAAATGGATGCTAAGATATTTAAAATGGTCACCTGAATTAGTTCTAGAATTTAAAAGGTGTAAAGAATGTATAAGATTAAAAGGTTACACAGACTCTGATTTTGCTAGTGCTCTAGACAATAGGAGATGCACATCTTATTATATTTTCACTTTGTGTTATGGTTGTATTAGTTGGAAGTCACAATTACAAAAATTAGTTGCTCTATCCTCAACTGAAGCTGAATACATTGCTGCATATGATGCTGTGAAAGAATATATGTGGTTGAAAGGCTTGTTACATGAAATTGGTTTTGTTAACGATACTGTTGATATATACACTGATAATCAAAGTGCTATTCATCTTAGTAAAAACCTTGTTTATCATGATAAAATAAAACATATAGATACTAAATTTCATTTTGTTAGAAATATGGTTGAGGAAGGATTGATCGGGTTAGTTAAAATCCTAAAAGAATTCAATCCTTTAGATGTGGGGACGAAAGTATTGCCCTTAAATTCAGTAACTGCTTGAAGATTTTAAATATAACTTGAAATGATAATTGGAAACTTCAGGCAATGGCATTTCTAAATAAATGTGAACTAATTTTTGTTTTTTCTTTGTGCAGGTTATTGGAGCAAATGAAGCAAAGTAAGTATAGCACATTCTAGATCCATTATTGTAGCCTTAGTATAGTTTAGCAAGGTGGAAATTGTTATAATGGGTTGCCTCACTATGCTATTGGGCCGGGCCTTATTTACTTGAATGGTGTTGTGGACTTATGTTGGTTCCGGGTTTAATGGTCTCATTGATGATTTATATAAGCCTTACACGTGGCTGATCTTGGGCTCTTGGATTGCAATTATTTACCTTACTTGATAGACTTGGCTCTTGGTATTCTAGCATTCGAGATTCTTCTACTATTCTCTCTTCGACTCTCTGTTCTCCATTCTCTTTGAGTGCAGACTAGGGTTTGTATTGGTTCTCTTTGAGTGCAGACTAGGGTTTGTATTGGTTCTCAATCCATTCGTTGTGAAGTTTGTACAATAGTGTATAGATCTAGGGTTGATTTTGTTATTGCAGTGTTTGTAAGTTTGAGGTGAGATTAAACTCGAAGAAACTGTTGGTTTCTTCGAACATATTATAATCTTCTTGATTTGTTCCTAGTGGATCTAGAGCTATATCATTTTGTGGATGCTCAACGTGTGACTAGGTCTTTGTGACTGAACATCCGGACCCTACAGGGTGAAAAATTCGTTATTCTGTTGTTATCTTTAAGTTTCTGCAATTAGTTTGTGATTTGAGATCATCGATTTGTTGATATTCGTGATTTGGGACCTTACATAGTGAAATACAAATTCTACACCATTCGAGATAATAAAAAGTCAAAATCCTAACAAGGAAAATACATATATATAATTTATAGTAAAAGTGTTAATATTTATTAAAGCGTTATTTTTTTAACAAATTTATATAATATATGAAATAAAATATTTGTAAGAAAATAATTATGTGTTGTATAATAAATAAATAAATAAATAAGGCTTAGTCAATTAATTGTGTAGTATAAAAAAAATCAAAAGCACTTTGATACTCCCAAACACTAAATTAAGCGTCTTCAACATTTTCTGGATTGTTCTTTTTTGTTCCTTATTTTGTAATTGAAGTGGGAAAATTTTCTCCACCCAAAATGATTAAGAATATTGTTAAGATTTGAGGTTCCATCTTAAAATGTCAATCTTATTAAGAGGAGTGTCCAAACTCTTATAAATTGATTTATATTTTCATCTTTATTAGATATTGGATTTTATCCCTTAACATGTTCCAGCAAGATGGCAGCTCGTTTTGAGCAAACCAATTTTGAAATCCGCGTGCTCAATTTTTTTATTCTTAATCGGATCGAATTGCTCCTTAGAGTTTATTGGGCTCTGATACCATGTTAAGATTTGGGGTTCCATTTTAAAATGTCAATCTATTACGAGGAGTAACCCAAACTTTTATAAATTGATCTATGTTTCATCTTTATTTGATCTGGAATTTTATCTCTTAACAAATATGACGAGCAAAAATGATAACATCAAAGAGAAGTTGACAAATATATGTGAAAATGATAATCTTTCATCATAGATTATAAGGTGAAAAGGGTTAGGCCATCCTGCTCAATTAGCCCGACTCTTGTTTGGCCCCGACCTACCTCAAGAAGCAAATGGACCAAGCTACTTAAAACATGAGTCATCGGTGCTTGACACACCATTTTTACACACTATTGGTTGACAAAACATGCTCCATTAGCTTGACTCTTGTTTGGTTCAACCAGTATTGGTCGACCAGACCGCTTAAAACACCATACCCAATTCAAGTGTTATGAACCAATTTGATATCAAGAACATTTTGGTATCACTTGTTGAGAAGCCATCTAAATAATTAAAGACGAAAATATGGACAATATGAAATTTAATGGATCACACAACAATCAAGAAAAATGGTGGAAGAGGAGAATTTATTATACCAAAAAATAAACAATTGTGTTACAAGATTTTATTTGGAAGCCCTATTGGGAGTTGGAATTTGTATTTGACTAGAAGAGGTGGACCAGGAAGAAAAGTCGCCTCATTTTCCCTATCCTACCGTTATCTGGCTCCTCGAGCAACACCTGCAGGTTTTCTCCCAAGACTTAGTCTTTCGCCCGTCGCCGGCCTGTCGCTAAGGGTGGGCAATGGATCGGGTCGGGTCGAGTTTGACCCAAAACCGACCTGACCCGATATATCCGATTTTGGGCTCTTTCTTAAACCGAACGACCCAAGTCATTGGCACTGAATGTAGTGATACAGTAAAAGATTTTCCGAGTCTTTCAGGGTAATACACAAAAAGCTTCGAATTACTCACTTAGCCCAACTTGTCCAAAGCCTTATTCTGGAATCTGGACGCCTTCAAACTAATCAAGGGTTTACCGGTGAGGGTCGTACGACGACAGCAATGGAGGAAATGGTGGCGACGAACGAAGGAACCACACAGCCTCTAAGTTCAAGAGCTCCACACATTAAAAAGAGAGCACTTAAGAACAAATCCCTCTCAATATCTTTCAACGAGAAAGACCTAAAATACTCTTATTTGCTTTGATTTGCTGCATATACAGGGATTTTGTAACTGGTTTTCACAAGAGAAAGAAGAAGAGGAGAAAAGAGGCATTGTAGAAACAAGAATTAGCCCTACGCATAAAAAGCATTGAGGGTCAATTTTGGGCCAAACCCGACCCGACCCGACCCGACCCAGATTTATCCCTAAACTGACCCAACCTAAACCGAAATCGGGTCGGGTCGGGTCGGTTTTTCGGTCTGTGGTTTCAAAGCCCAGCCCTACATGTCGCTCGAGCGATGGACATGTCGCTAGCTTATCATTTGAGCGACAAGGTTATCCGATCCAGATCATTTTTGTGTTTTAACATGTTTTTGACATTTTACTTCAACTATAGCTTATCTATTAGGGTTTGGACGTTGCCCTACATAGTTGCCTATAAATATTAGACTTTTCTACACAATTTTATAATATGAGAAAAGTGATTACTAACTTTTATGATTATTGTAATGTTTCTCCATTTTCATTATTTGTGGCGCAATAAAATTACTTAATTCATATATCATATTTTTTTTGTCTTCTTTTATTCTTTTGCTTGTGACAAATACTTCATTATTGTATCATATAACTTCAACATCTCAATCCGATGGTTGGTTTCATATCAAGTGGTATCGAGCAATACGTGATCCTTAAATTCCTAACAATTGATATAAGAGATTTTGAGCATAATTAGCACAGCAAATATCTCGAGCATAATTGGGTGAGTTTGAGGGTTTTTTGAGGAAATATTGTAGGCCTAGTATCATGATTTTCTTCTTTTCTTTGTGGGTTGTTCAAATAGTATAAATTGGTGAATATGGTAAAGTTTAGGATATTATTCTTTTACAATACATGGGGGTTCGAGATATGTGAGAGATTCTATGTAACTGTGCAAATTTTTCTATAGTGGAATATCTATCTTTGACGACTCATTATTTTTCTTCGACTTGAGAGTTTATCATGTAAATAGTTGTGTTAATATTTTCTCCATATATTTTATATTTTTCTAGCTTTTAGATAAATTATTTGAAATCTTGAACAAGGATCCTATGAACAAATCAAGAGATTGGTGTTAATTCCCAACGAACCTTTTACATTGGTTAGAATTTTTGACTTAACTGGTGCAAGACTTTTATCCTTAGCATGTCATGAAAGATGTTGACTATTTGAGCTTATTAGGATGTGCTACCATGTTAAGCCCTTGTTTTAAAAATCTGATTTTAGTTAGATTTTGATAAAAGTTGATGAAATATGTGGTTAAAATTAATTATTGACTTTGAAGTGAATTTTAATATACTTTTAAAATTAAATATGTCAAATGCGAGTCAATTTTTTTAATATGGCAGGTACCGACTGTTCAAACATTTAAATCAAGAAGACGGATTAACTAAACAAAATAATAAGATTTTCTCATAATCATATTAATCTGTTACTCAAAATACGGCACATTGCTGATTGAATACACTTTAAAGTTCAAATACATGTATGGAATATCCAATAAATTTTGGGTCATTGGTCGAGGGCTAATTCCAACATAACCAGGGCGAATCAAGGGACATTCCTCTTAGCTGTAACCCGTCCCCCTTTCAAGCAAAAAGAAAAAAGTTTATATAGAAATTGAAATTTTATTTGAAAAAACAAATTTTTATATGGAATTTATTTTTATATACTTCTCCAGCCCAAAAAATCTAACATATCTACTCTGGTTCTACCAAAGAACTGTTAGTTTGATACCCTTTAGAGCAAGTATATTATAACGACATTATGAATTGACGTTCAATTACTCGCGTGTTAGAATTTGCGATAATAATCTAAGGTTCCTTGATTATATGAAATATAAAAAATTGTATACTCGACGGTTTGAGTATAGTGAGACATAATTCGTTATA
>CAIGRO010066772.1:0-12087 GCA_903798355.1 Fraxinus baroniana
GTCTAGGTATTAAATAAGTGTGTAAAAACACACTTATCACATGGTACAATTGCCAGAAATTCATGTCAAGAGGCCTGTTGCGAGTAATAAGAAAATGCCTTCTTTGAATAAGGAGCAAGTGGAACAGACTGAACAGACACTTGAAGCATCTGCTAAGGAGAGTTCAGAAATACCAAAGTTTAAGGAGAACAATCCTATCAATCCTTACGAGCCTCATATTCCATTTCTGCAGAGATTGAAAAAGTGCAAGTTGGATTAATAGTACAAGAAATTCTAGAGGTCTTCAAGAAATTACATATCAACATTCAGTTCACCAATGCACTTATTCAAATACTTAGCCATGCCAAGTTCTTGAAGGACATTCTATCTAACAAACACAAGCTAGATGAGCATGTGATGGTAATGTTAACTGAGGAATACACTGCTAGAATCCAGAAAAAGCTATCTCCAAAACTAAGGTGATTGGAAAATATATTTTCCATAAAGCTTTATGTGACTTAGGTGAGAGTATTAATTTGATGTCACTTTCTATTTTTAGAAAACTCGACTTAGGAGAGGCTAAAGCAACAATGGTGACTCTGCAACTGGCTGATCGATCCCTTACCTACCCAAGAGCGATTATAGAAGATGTACTCATTAAAATGGAGAAATTCATCTTCCCAGCGAATTTCCTTATTCTAGACATAGATGAAGATATGATGTACCTCTTATATTGGGCTGAACATTTTTAGCTACCGGGAGGGTACTCATTGATGTACAGAAGGGCTGGATGATTTTGAGGATCGACAAGGAACAAGTTTCTTTCAATGTCTTCAAGGCCATGAAAGTCCCTACTAAGTTAGATAACTGCTTTCAGATAGATGTAATTGAAAAGTGGTCCAAGACACATTTGTGCTGCACAATCCGCAGACGTGTATGAAGCCTATAATGCACATTCTCAATCTACTCACTCTGATTCTCTTGAGATTGAGACATGTGCGAGGTTCTTGGAAACTAACCCACCGTACATGCGGAAAACATCAGTTTGAAGAATTAGGAACTGGTCCTACAAGGCTACTACCATCTATTCAATAGCCTCCAAAGTTGGAAATTAAGAAACTACTGTCTTATTTTCATTATGCTTATTTGGGAGAGTCCTTTACACTCCCAGAGATTATTTCGAACTCAGTAATGAGGTAGAGGCAGAGAGACTACTACAGGTACTCCGGGAAAATAAGACAACAATTGGATGGTCTATCGTGGATATTAAAGGGATTAGCTCTTCACTGTGTATGCACAATATTCTCATGGAGGATAATTTAAAACCCTGTATAGATGGTCAAAGAAGGCTAAACTAGAACGTGAAGGAGGTGGTTAGGGCTAAAGTACTGAAACAGTGTATGGATAAGTCCAATCCGATTGTGCCTAAAAATGGTGGTATTACGGTGGTGCAGAATAAGAAGAATAAGTTAATTCCCATGCGAATTGTTACAGGCGGGAGAGTGTGCATTGATTACCAGAAACTCAATGCAACTATTTGAAAGGATCACTTTCCCATTCCATTCATCGATCAGATCCTAGAATGACTGGCAGGTCATTCTCACTACTGTTTTCTCGATGAATATTCTAGGTACAATCAGATACCAGTAGCACCAAATGATTAGGAGAAAACCACTTTCCCGTAACAATTTGGTACTTTTGCTTATCGTAGGATGTCATTTGGGTTGTGCAATGATCCTATCACTTTCCAACGTTGCATGATGGCGATATTCTCAGATATGGTCAAAACATTCATAGAGATCTTCATGGATGCAAATAGACGAACTTGGTATTGAACTGGGAAAAAGTCACTTCTTGGTTCAGGAGGGCATTATGTTAGGGCACCACATATCAGCAGTAGAAATTGAAGTGGATAAGGCAAAATTCATGTTAATGAGAATTTACCGCCACCGACATCAGTTAAGGGTGTTCGTAGTTTTCTGAGTCATGTCGAATTTTATAGACGGTTCATTAAAGAATTCTCAAAGACCACAAAGCCTCTGTGTAACCTACTAGTCAATGATGTCACATTTAACTTCTTTGAAGAGAGTCTTGTGGCTTTCAACACGTTAAAAGAGAAGTTGACTTCAGCACCAGTGATCATTGCACCGGATTGGAGTTTGTCGTTTGAATCAATGTGTGATGCTAGTGATTATGCGGTGGGGGACTGTATTAGGATATTGGAAGAATAAGATATTTCACGTGATATATTACGCAAGCAAAACCTTGATTGACGCCCAGCTAAATTATGCCACTACGGAGAATGAGCTGTTAGTTGTGGTCTATGACTTTGATAGATTTCGATCATACTTGTAGGATCAAACGTCATAGTCTACACTGATCATACTGCCTTAAATTATTTGTTGACAAAGAAGGATGCCAAATCTAGACTTATCTGTTGGGTGTTACTCGTACAAGAGTTTGATCTCGAGATAAGGGATATGAAGAGCAACAAAAATGTGGTAACATGTCACTTATCTCGACTTGATCCAGGAAAGCAGAATGATTAAATCAAAATCAATGAGATTTTTCCAAATGAGCAGATTTTTAGCATGGATAGGATGCCTTGGTATGCTGTTATCATAAACTACTTGGCTAAGTTTCTCATGCCACCAGATTATTCAAGTCATCAGAGAAAAAAGTTTTTCGCTGACTTGAAATATTATTTGTGGGAAGATCACATTTTGTATAGGTGAGGAACAAACAGATTATTCGACGATGTGTCAGAGAAAGAAGTGCCTAAAATATTTGAACAATGTCACTCATCTGGATACGCGGTCCATTTTGGGGTATCCAAAACAGTAGTAAAAATTCTACAATCTGGGTTTTATTGGTCTTCATTATTCCAGGATGCTTTTGAATTTGTAAGATGTGTGATAGGCGCACTGGAAATATCTCGAGAAGAAATGAAATGCCTCTAATCAAAATCCTTGAGGTTGAACTTTTTGATGTATGGGGAATTGACTTTATGGGACCATTCCCACCATCATTCTCGAATCAATACATATTGATTACTGTTGACTATGTCTCCAAGTGGGTGGAAGCGATATCATTGCCAATAAACGATGCTAACGTGGTGATTTGATTTTTAACGAAGTATTTTTTTCACCCCTTACGACACTCATTGGGCTATAATCAGTGATGGGGGCAAGCACTTTTACAATCTTCAATTTGAGTAACTGTTGGCTAAGTATGGCATTCGACATCGTGTAGCAAGTCTATACCATCCTCAAACTAGCGGCCAAGTTGAAATCTCTAACAGGGAGTTGAAGAGGATACTTGAGGTAACAATGAGCTCTTCTAGGAAAGATTGGTCTATGAAGCTTGATGATGCACTATGGGCTTACATGACAACTTTCAAAACACTTATAGCATGTCTCCATACTGGTTGATTTTTGGGAAAACATGTCATTTGCCAGTTAAGTTGAAGCACCGACCATACTAGGTAGTCAGGAATTTAGACTTTGATTTGAAGGCAGCTGGTGAAAAGAGATTACTGCAATTGAATGAAATGGATGACTTTTGACTGGAGGCGTATGAGAATGCAAAATTCTATAAGGAACGCACCAAAAAGTGGCATGACATGAATATTCAGGTATGAAAGTTTGAGGTGGGGTAACGAGTTCTATCATACAACTCAAGACTCAATCTATTCTCTGGAAAGTTGAGGTCAAGATGGTCCATTCCATACACAATCAATAAGGTGTTTCCATATAGAGCAGTTGACACTCACAATAGAAAGGAAACATTTAAGGTGAATAGACAGTGGTTGAAACCTTATTGGAGCGGTGATTTTCTAAAAGAAAATTCCACCGTCTATCCCAACACACCCAGTTAATCAACCAAAGTAAAGTCGAGTTATTAACTATAAATTAGCTCTGGTTGGGAGGTAACCCAGCATATTCTTCCATTTTATTTGTTTTCCGTTATGCATTAGATTATGAGTTTTTCATGTTTTTGAATTTTTTAGTCATATTAGGTCATTTATCGTCCCTAGATGTCAATAAGAGTCTATGCATTGTTCAAATTGGTTTTAAATGTGTTGGCAGAAGTTTGGGGGGTGTTGGAATGGTATTTAGTTGATTCGGTGAGAAAGTCATGCATTTTGAGGCAAAATGATCAAATTTTGAGCTTTCTAGGATCAACACGTGTTTTCAAGTTTAAAAATGTTTTTGGAACCAAATTTATGGCATCCACGGACACTCAATGGTTTAAAACGTGTTTTGACAAGTTGTGGGGACGTTGGAATGTCGTGTTGCATTGTGGGTTGAAAATCAAGGTTTTAGTGAAAATTGACCAAAATCGAGCTTTCACAGAGTTGAGTATGTTTGAAAAAATTTCCACATTGCACTTCCTCATTTCGTTCAGGTGAACTTATTTAGTACGAAAATCGGGGCCTCGAGGTTCTCAAATGGTTGAACATGAGAAATCTCTGAATCAGGCCATGAGAACCCATACTTGGTAGTCTATGCAATAGCATAACACTACCAGGCATGCAATAGCATGTAGCAAATCAGGGCCAAATTTGTTCTATGCGGTCGCATGGAACAACCTCAAGCCCCATATAGTTTTAGACACGCACGCACACCACTCATACATCAATATTCAATCATGCACGAAAAGGCCATCACTTATATACATAATGCACACTGCTCATGCACATGAACATACACCACCCAACACCTGCACACGACATGCACCACAAGTCATCACTCACGCATCATCTTGTTTCCATTATTCTTTATCAAGATTTCAAGGTATGTCATCAGATTCTTTTTGCCCTAATTTTCAGTCGTTTCTCCTTTGGTGCTTGAAAACAAACTTGAATTCTTGATTGAGTAGTGGGGCATTAGGTAGATGATGGATTCTATGCTGTTGAGTTTTGTTGCGCAAAATTATGGCTAGGGTTATGACCAAGGTCTTGGGAATTAATTGGATCAATATCATGCCTACAATGTGTTCGATAAATGGCCTATGTGAACACTTATTGCGCATTAGGTTTACCTTAGTATTTGACATTGTTGATATGCACTTTGGATTTCTTTTTGTGTTGATGTTCTTTGAAAAATGTCATTGAAAACACCGAAACCAAAATTGACCACACATAGGCATGACATGGCTAGGCACACGGCACTTCACGTCTCTCACTTCGTCCATCCGTTTCCTAATCCAAATGATGTCTTTATGACCTCAAATTCAAATATATATGAGACTACGCTACCCTCTTTCATATGCCCATAGGTTGCTCTGGAAATTTTTGATGTTTCTTGATGGTGTCTAGAGGAGAAATACTTGGTCGAATACGATTTTATATGAAAAATTTTCACTGCTTGACTTGATTTTGGGTTTGTTGACTTCATTTTGCATTTCTGTTCTATAATACATGTATTTCACTACACATTTAATCGAGCATACCTTCGTTACATTGTTTTATGCTTTGTTTAGTCAATTACATATATCTTTTGGATTACTCGAATATCATGCATACCTTTGACGTAAGTTTAGAGACTTTGGTACTCATGTGTTCCATTTCGTCTTCAAGTCTCGTAGCATCTACTTTATACATCATAAATGACTTACAGTTTCATGTCTCTTAGTGTTGCAAGATGCCTCCTAAGAGAACGACCAAAGGAAAAGAGAAAGTAGCTTTCACTTCAGGTACCATGTGAACTAGGGGACCTAACATGAAGGGGGCATACGATGATTTTTAAATCAAAAGGCCACTACTCGATACTCTGATATCATTAGCCACTAGGCACTGCTTCCAGAAATGCCAGTTAAACTGAAGGGACTAGTTTGCGAGTTCTAGGAAAAATTCAACAAAGACATTGACACCCCTAGGTCCAAACATCTACACCAGACCATGGTATGGGATAAGTGGATCATGTTTACATTCAAAGTAATACATGACTACTACCAGTTAATTTGGGATAACATTGTTCTTATTCCGGAAAATTTCCATTAGAGCATGGCCTATTAAAAATAAGGAAGGAAATTAAAGTGAAGCCAGATGTACTACAGGGAAGGAAATGATAGATTCAAAATGATGATTTCATGTTGAAGATTGGAATAGAATCCAATGGAATACAATGTATACAAAGTGCTCTATTTATATATTAAAAGACTAACTAACAAACTATCTAACTATATAGAAGTCTCTAGAATGAAGCTGAACTGGATATTCTAACACACCCCCCTCAAGATGGACTATAGAGATCAACAATAGTCCATTTTGAAGATAGATGTCGATTTTTATGAAGAAGAATTATAGGCAGAACTTTAAAGCACAAACATTCTCTAGATAACTATTTAGACAGCTTGCTCCATCTCGTCACATCACTACTTCTTGTTGCCTTGAGCCGAACCTTTCTACCCTTATCCGTTAGCAACAACCACCAATTCCAGAACAAGGTTGGATTTGAAGCCAAAGTTATCTTTAGATTTGGTATGGATTAGAAACTATGAATTAACATCCATAAAGGAGAAGAACAAACAATAGAATCGGAATAAATTCCATAAAATTCCATGAAAACATCTCTAGTACAATGCTAGAAAGAATAGAAAAAACATCTCTGGAAATGGATTTGCTACAAGAGGCAGAAAATAAACTAGATCCATCATCAATGGCAAAATAACTCATTGATGAGGAAGAATTGAACAAATCAGGGTTTTTCCACAGCTTATAAGCATGCTGGCAAATGCATTCAAGGTGAAAAAAAATATTAAACAGCTGCCAGGCACTTGTAAAACGAGGTTTCAATGGAGGAAACACTTCTCGGAGAAGACAATTTTATTGTAGCTCCTCTAACAGGAAATCAATGGATCTATCCTCAAAATACACAGAATTATGATAAGAAGATGATGAACAGAACACGTATGGAAGAAGCCAGAAGAAGGAAATCACGCAGTTTGATTTCTCTGTAATGCTCTGATACCATATTAAAAACAAGGAAAAGTGAAGCCTGCTATACTGTAGCGAATAAAATGATAGGTTCAACATGATGATTTCATGTTGAATATTGGATACAATCCAATGGAATACTGCATACAAATTACTCTATTTATAGACTAAAAGACTAAGCAACTACATAGAAGTCTCTAGAATGAAGCCGAGCTGGATATTCTAACACAGTTGGGAGGGGGATTTTACTTAGGCGTGAGGATGCTTGGCCATTTTCAAGATTCAGCGTGGCATCAGATTGAACTTACACTGTTATAGCCATTCTTTGGCTATTTATTTGCCACAACATCAAGCCCACCTCACATAGGACCACATTCACCAATGTAACAGTTGGTTTTATCTATCACTTGGTGAGAGGACGGAAGATTGACTTGGCCACTTTCATTTATGATCAGATTCAATCTCAGGGTATCTGGGAAAACGTCGACGTTCTCTAATTTTTCCAAGTATGATCAGTGGAATTACCAAGAGTGTCAGTGTTACTATCCCATCTAGGGAGCTTTCCGAGAAACCTATCCCCTTCATTAAATAGACTACCTTGGAGGCTCAGGATCGAGCTAGGTAAAAACATAGAGAGAAGTAAGAGATGGAGTAATTGATGTAGCGGCAAGCTATATAGGGTCAGGGGCCTAAGGATGCAGAGATGCCTCAGGCACCACCACCATCACCACCAACACCTTTGGATATTGATTCACAATTGCTGCAACAGATGTTTGCCACTATAACCGGACCGAGATATCAAAAGTCTTCAGCAGGCTGTGGGTACCATGGGCACGAATCTCTAGACATTGAGGAATAGCATGCTTAGCACTAGGAACTTCGCTTCTATCGCCAGTCGGGAGTCTTTGGCAAGAGACGAGAGGTCCTTTAATCGATGGTCGAATCACTATATAGGCAGAGTTGATGAGATTCAGCTAAGAGATAACGAGACCTAGGACCGCTTGGGTAACATCAAGACTGAGGTTCGAGATCAGTCTCTCTATATTCATGGCATACTGTCCGAGCTTGTACAACAATCCGAGTTCATGCGACAGATTCTCGCACGACTCCCACCACAATCAGCTGATGGCGTATCCAATTTCGATTTCCATCCACCACCTCCATATTGATCAGGGGAGTATTCTGTGTCCCATTATCTTTATCTTTATCTTATTTTGAAATTTTTCTGATTGTTATGTACTCTTTAATATTACCTTGTGTTATTAATCACAACATTGATGACAATGTTTGACATAAGTTTGGGGACGGCATTCGTCATATTTTACTATAGATTTGTGTGATTGTGTGAAAAAAAAAAGATTATTTAAAATTTTTCAGTTTTCATTTAGTTATTTCCGGTTACTGTCTGTTTGTTTTCTAGCATTAGATTATAGTTTTGTGTGCTTGTGGGGGTTTGATAACTTTGCCGGCTATGATGCTTAATATTGGAACGTGTATGAATTGTGAATAATGAAAATAGTGTACCATTAGGTTAGTAAAAGCTTGTTAGTGTGAAACTTGACATTTTCTATGCACAATATTCATGTTTGACATATTAAGTTGGTGATTTGATTCATTATTTATAAAATATTTGAACATAGTATATAAACCCGAATAACCTTCATAGTATGAATCCATAATCCAACTATAGATTGGTTTGGAGATGGATGAGTTGTTACATGGGAACATTGAGATAAGTAGGGATTCCGTGCATGATACTAACTTGTGTCAATTGTCTAAAACCAACGAGACAATGATGAGGTGAAAGTTTTAAGTTAGAGGTTAGTTTTAGAAACTAAAGGCATTGCACTAATTTTTGAGTGAATAAAAGCATATTTTCAAGCCTGTATAACTAGAATGATTAAGCCTGTGAGGATGGTTTAAAACCCAGTGCCCTATAATTATCTGACTTGGGAGTCATCGGCCTATATATATATATATGCATACAAAATTACATTGATTAAGCCCCAAACATTCAGTCAATAAAACTGTACCTTTAATGAGAGGCAAGTAACTTAGTTTAGATTAAAGGTTGAATCGATCAAAAATAGAAGAGAATCTCGACTTGTTGAAATGAAAACTTGTAATGGTAAGACCTATCCAACCTAAGAGACGGTAAGGAATAGAATTGAAAATGTTCAACTAGGGATATACCCCTGAAAAAATTGAGTGAAAAACATAAGTTTGGCGGTGTGTATCTCTCGAGTGAAGTAAGGAAATATTTGACTACTATGGATTAGGTGTTGAGCTAATCATGATCCTAATATGTTGGTATGAGTTTTCACACACACGTTTTAAGTTATACATGTAACATGGGGAGATTGATTTGATTTTGCGTAGTTGAAGTTGCTCATGTTGTTAATTACTAAGCCTCAATCCTGAGGCACGGAAAGTTGTCAAACCAGGTTTTATGAAGAAATATGTTACAATTTTGTTTGAGGACAAACAATAGTTCAGGTTTGGGAGAGCTGATAAGTGTGTTTTACGCACTTATTTTGGGCTACAAATACGGATAATTATTGATAATATGTTGAAATATAGCTTAATTCTATGAAATTTGTGTTTTGCATGACAATGTGATGAATGTGGCGGAAAGTATGAGAAACAAAGTGAAAAAGGACTAAAATGAAAGAAAACCAAAGTTCAGGGATCAAGATGCAAATAATTGAAAGATGACCCGGAGGAGGAATTGAACATGTGGAGATGGCTAGGTTGAATTGAGCTAAGGAATGAACTATTGTTTGAAGAAGAATCGAGAAAAGAGGTCGAGAAATGCAAAATGGAATTTGCCAAGACCAAAATGCAAAGATGTGGAAGTTTACCAATATTATGTGGTCGCATAGCACAAGAAACAATGCAGTCTCATAGGTTAATTCAGAGTATTCCAAGGCCACTTTAAGCTCTACTATGCAGTCGCATAGTTGATTTTTGACGCGAGAATTGTGGTTGCCTTATTCGAGTAAAATACTTATGGAAATAAATCTTGGGATGCGTATTTAAGCCCTAGGGCCTTCCAGAACATAAAAGAGGATATTCATAAGGGTTTTGAGAAAAGAAACAAGGTAAGAACAAGAAGAGCAACACTACGTAGCGAAGATTAAACTCAAGAATCAAATTGGTGATGTCGTTCTTCATTTATTTTTCTGATTTTCTTTGTTCCATCATGTTAGGCTAGGTTAATTTTGTACTAGGGTTGGATAAACTATGTAATATGATTCTTAAATTTTAGTTTTACATCTTTGACATCAAAAAACGTTTTGAGGTGTTTGAATGGTTTATATGAATTTTTTTTCTACATAATTATTGAATACGTAATTGTGTGAGTTTGGTGGCGTATTTCTTGCATTCGAAAAAAGGGGAATAGGTTCGAAGCGGTGTAAATCATCGTAGGGTCCGATAGGAGATAGAAATATATCGATATGCCCTATATGAATCTTTAAGTGCTCACAGAAACTCGTGCATTCTTATATGATTGCATATGTCATAAAAATACAGTCAAGTCACATATTGGACTAGGTTTAACTTTACTCGAGAGAGACTGTTAAATAATTTAGGAGCATGGATTCTTCAATATTTCAATCATGCGTCAAGGTGTAGAACTAGGTTTAAAGAAGATTATTACAAGGGATTCGTGATCCTAATACATTCATCATATATTAAAAAAATTTAACTTGCATTCAATATAAAGTTGTTAAAGCATTCATAATCACACCTACATCATTAATTTAGTTATAAATTCATCAAAACAAACACTCTCATTCTTTTTCTACATTTAATTTGAGTTCAATTATAACTTCAATGGACGTTGGCCCTTAAAAGTGTATCCATGCAAAAGTAATTTAAAGTGATTTCACTAAATTCTTTACAAATGTTTAACTAAGGAATACATGTTTGTCTATATCATCGATAAGTTCATAGCGTTCTAGTGATATAGTACGATCCCAAATTAAGAAATCAATCGCCTAATCTACTTCTATTTAATATAATTAAAGGCATTTCTATCATAATCCATTGCAAATTTATTAAAATTAGGTTGCTACTAAATTGATTACATATCAATGAGCGATAATCAATTCAAGTAAAATAAAATCATAGAACTTACTGGATGATTGTGAGATGACCCCTCGTGGCTAGACTCGGTACATTTTCCTTTAATAAAATGAGTTAACACATTTTTTTGAAGTCTACACAATCAATTTGAAAACTCTTGGCTCTAATACAAAAGTGTAATGCCCCCTAAATTTAGATACCTAGATTTAGAGTTATTATCATTTAACTTTCTTTTAAAATCATAAATGTGAAAAATGATTAAATTTTTCTTTGACATGAAAAATATCAATGACTTATTATTTTAAAATAATTTGTACTTAATAAATTATAGAATAATTAAATCGAATGCTAACTTCAATTAAAAAAAATGAATTCAACATTTAAATATGATAGTACCGAGTCTGTGTCACTACAAGTCGTTATCTCGATTCATCTTGCTTTCGTCATCTGAAAATGGGCAGGGCTAACTGATGAGTGTATTAAACTCATTAAACAAGCACCTTTAATTCTTAGCTTTTGGGTTGATCATGAATACTTTTGAACATTTTGATGTGTTTTAGTGTTTTCTTGTAGCTAGACAAATTTGATCGAAAGGGTGTGATTTGGAGCTCATAATGNTGTGTTTTAGTGTTTTCTTGTAGCTAGACAAATTTGATCGAAAGGGTGTGATTTGGAGCTCATAATGGAGTTATGTAAAGGATCATGGAAATAGGCATGCATTGGAGATGAGAGGAGAGCAAATGAAGTGGAACAAAGCCAAAAAGAAGAGTAAGAAAACACTTCAGAAAAAGAAAGGCAGAACAGAGGATGCCAAGGCGCCCTCATTGGATGCCAAGGCGCCCGGAATTCAGAAATTCAGCAGAACACCGTATGCCAAGGCGCCCGATTCCGGGTAAAGCAAAATTAGGTTTTTTTTAGAAAAATCCGGCCCACTTCATCTCCTTTTCGACTGGCAACCTCAAGAGACTATAAATACACTTTCAAAAGACCAAAAGGAGGGTTGTTGACGGCTAGAAGAAGGTAAGGAAGCAACAAAAGAAAATCAGTGAAGAAATCCACCGAAGAAGAGGAAATTGGCA
>CAIGRO010066783.1:0-25206 GCA_903798355.1 Fraxinus baroniana
TTGCAATTGATATATTTGCATTATCCCCAAAATGACAACAATGGAGGATATTTATAGTGTTATATGTGAATGATGTCCATGGGATGGGGGGGGACACATGACCTTGTTTCCTTAATCGAAGTATTTTATCATATTTATCAATTTTGACTCCACTAGTTTGTAGCGCATTAAATGTCCCCAAAAAGGAGACAACCACTCTATAACATATGCTAACAAGAGTAACCTTTTTTACTCATTACAAAAGTTCAACCAATCATTCTAAAATGATTTCATAAACTCAAGATCTTCAAACGTGGATCGTCACATGAGTTAATTGAGTCCCGGATTCTACTGCATTGAACCTCGCCACTTTGGCAAAAAAACTACGTTTGTACTTTGGATTTATCTTTATCAAGGGACTTCGGTGGGGTCAGCCTCACGATTCGCTTTGGTAAGAGTGGGTTTCGATGAATCAGATTTAAATGGACTCTGGTAGGTCCTACTCTGTGTGATAGATTAAAATCTGATTTTAATTCAAAACAAACAGGGCCTTAATCATTTTTGGTGGTTCTCTGAGTGGATTCCAATTAGAAATGCGAAAAATGTGTTTGGTGAGAATCGATTGAGAACAATAATGTCCACTTCGATCGAAACCGAAGTTGTGTTTGTATACGGTAGATTAACATTATATGCATTGCCTACAAATTGGATTTGATCTGTTCTTTGTTGTTAAAACGTCTCAGAAATCTAAAGATAAGATGTCACTGGACCATTCCTATGATTGTAGAGACAATTTCTGGTCCTCCCATTTGTTCTAGAGCTGGCCAGTGGAGTTCAATGTGAATTGATGTGAAATTTTGATGCTTCTCGATTAATTTGGTTCTTTACTTGTCACATTAAACCTAGATTGAAAGTTACCTTGCTTGTCGAATTCAAGTAGCATGCGCACGGTATAATTGAAAAGAATATATGAATAATTGCGCACCTTTAAATAATTTGATTTGCATATATGTATGTAAAAAATAAACGACTAATCGAATAATTTGCTCACGATCAAATAATATAATCAACCAATAGAATTGAAGAAGAAATTATGAAAATAACTTTAAACATGAATAAAATACTTGATTATAACATTATTGATTGATGACCATAGACCATGAGCCCCCAGTACACATTTATTCCTATTTATAATAAAAATAAGTTCAACAACTCTCCATTATTATTGTAGCTAGCGTTTATCCAAAAAATAGATGACAACTATCAAATAATAAATTAACAACTTTGTATTTATCTTTTGATTTGAATTTGACAATCTCATCACTCCAAGTATTTCTGGTCTCCTTAGCGCTTCTTTGATCCTCATCATTTGCCAAGTTGTGCGACGTTTCTAACAATTGAGACAAATGAAAATCAGTGAAAAATAGAAACCATTCTAGCCAAGTCATTACTAACCAAATTAAAGAGAATGTGAATAAAGGATTCTGGGATGCAAAATTCAACCATTTTTATTTGTTGACACAAGTATTTTCATTTTCAAATTCTGCAAATTTTGTTTAGATGACTGAAGTGCATAGGACTAAATATTATCCCATCAAGAAGATGGTGGCAGTTTCCCCTGAAGAAAGGATAGGATCATAGTCAATGCACGTTCTGGTTGGTAACTGGGAACTTTATGCCCAGCTCCCCTCACTGTCAACAGTGTCAATCCTTTGTATTGAACCACATATCCTCCAACCTGCCAGTATCACGAGGAATTGTAAACTGAAATGTATCTTTTTTATGGCCACAATAGGCCTATACTTTAGTCCGGTCATATGAGCATGCATGGGCGATTAGAAGTTGGATTTTGCCACTTTGCCAGAAGAAATATAACAGATGTAGTGATATAATTTGAGGTGACAACAAATGATTTGATGGAAAAGCTGACCGTGTTAAAACAGTGCAATGATGGAATGTCATGTGACATTATGCCAAGGATTATGACATTGTAACATGATTTTTATAAATTATACATGTAGGACAATTACCTCTTGATTAGTGTACCGTGGATACCAAACTGTTTCCACTAGAAGATTCAAAGTGTTTTATCGAGTACCTTGATGATGTTATTGGAACTCGCCCGTCAATGTCCCCCACTGCAAGTTTTGGTGGAAATATCATTTTCAATTGCCATTTTTTTACATAAAGTAATTTAACGTGTTAAGATTTGGGGTTTCATCTTAAAATGTCAATTTTATTAAGAAGAGTAACACAATTCTTTATAAGTTGGTTTATATTTTCATCTTTATTCGATGTGGGATTTTTATCCATTACTATGTCCCACAAGATGGTAGTTTGTTTGAGCAGACCAATCTTGAAAATTCGCGCGCTCAATTTGTTTGAATTTTAATCGGATCGAATTGCTCGTCGGAACTTAACGGCTCTGATACCATGTTAAGATTTTAGGTTCCATCTTAAAAGATCAATTTTATTAAGAAGAGTAATCCAATCTTTTATAAGTTATTCTATGTTTTCATCTTTATTCGATGTGAGATTTTTATTCCTTAACAAATCAGTAGGCAGATGTGTAGAGAAAATGACAATTAGTCTGTTCAAGAGATATTTCATATGTATGTACATTCACAATCATATATTAAAATTAGGATGTGTTCCAACAGAACAGAATGAAGTACACATAATCAAAAGAATTAGCTGCTGCAATTGACATTAAATGGCAAAAACTCACCTATAAACCCAAAAGCAAATGCCGCTTACTATCAGCTTTCTGGTTATTGGCAAAATTGTTGTTGGGCTGTCTGTCCATCCTACACCACTGTATGCAAATTCAGCAAGTCAGTGGTGACTGCTTTAGTATTCATATTTCTTTGGATCTTCCTGTAGATCTAGCAATGGATCGAATGGAATGGCTAGAAAGATAAATGTTGCCGACCAAAATTTATTGAAAAAGCGCTTCGTTTGTCATTGTTGATTGGAGTTTCATTGAAATGTTTACCGATGCATTTATAATATTTCTACTTAATAAAAAAAGAAGTAGCTGCAAGGTGACCAGGATGTGTTGATAACATGAATGGCCTTCTGCACTTCGATAATATTTAGATAGGAGTATACATATTCACTGGAACAGGGATCAAACTCTTTCGCCTAATTTCAAGTTAATATCAGGGTTAGTCTAAGAATCAGATACAATTTTTGCATAAATCATAGTTTCTGTCAGTTCAAGATTTATATATGAATTCATTTATATTAGGTGGTTCAACATGATATTATATTATAGCAGGTAGAAGTCCTGAGTTCAAGTCTTGTTGTCACCCATTGAATGAAATTGTCTAAATTGTGTACGTATTAGGCTTTGATGGGAAAAAAAAATGAATTCTGACTACATGTGAAGGGATGTGTTGAATGATAATAGTGGAATGGTATACACGTGATCCTCTCTAACAGTTTAAGATTTTAGATCAGGGCATTCAATGGTTTTCTTTGATTTCATAAATTAAGCATAAACGTCAGCATCAATGATGACTACTTAGTGAACCATGGATAAGATTTGGTGAGGAAGTGTGACAAATTGGAGCATAAATGTTATAAATGTTTAGATTTCCAGCCTCATGACCTCCTTTGCCTTGATATTTGTAGCAAAGGTCTGGAAGGTTACTAGTGACATAATCGCAGTACTTGTTGATCCCTGCATTGGTCCCATCTGAGTTCAAAGCACGAGTCCATAAATAGTCATAAATCCCTTTAATACTAGTATTATCATCTATCCAGGCATTTCCAATCTGCACCACAAATTGATACTTGTAATCAGACTTCTGCTAATTGATAGCAAGTCCTTCTGAAGTGTAAAGGAAATTTTAAGTTCGAACTTACGACAATGCCTTTGAGATTGATAAATGTTTCATTTGGTTTCTGGTTCATTGTAAGGATAGTGTAAGCAAGCTCATGCACATAATGACCTGTATAGCTTTCTCTTGTTATATAGAAATCTCAGTTTTTGTATTGAGGGAATCTTTCTAGCTAGTTTATAAGGAATGTATAAGAATTTGAAGCTGTGCTCTTGTCACCCATGTTTCCATAATCAGAGATCGTGTTCGAGTATGAGAACCCTACTCCTGCTGGGGATACTAGAAAATATATTTGCCCCTAACGTTTACTTGGTATTAGCTCCATGTTATATATTAAGTACTTTATTCGAAGAATTACGGATATGGAGTTTGCTTACCTTGGTTCCAGGAATATTCGTTTCTAAACACCGTCTTTCCATCACCGTTGACTCTGAAAGGTCCCAGTTCCTCCATGGCTCCATATCCAAGTGATGAGCACCCTGGTCCTGTACATTAGCATCTTTCTGTTATTGTTTTGTATATAGTTTAATCTAGTGGACAAGAGTTAGGAAACAATGGCGGTGCATAAGGTCATAGTTAAAAGCAAATGTGAAAACAGGAAAGTTTGGAGAGGTGCAATGAGTATAAATTCACAAGTAATGAAAGCAAGTACTAAGCTGTTATTCCACAAATAATAGAAAATGAATGGTTTGTGACTTGAGTATCAATAAGTGAACTTTATGGACATTTGCTTCGTTTAAGCACGATCCCCTATTTGACTGGGGCTCGATCTGGGGATTAATACAAGGATAGCTTCTTTTTGTAACTGTTGACCCCAAAAAATAAACACAACATATGCCGGACCCATTCTTGCCACATCAAGTACGGATTCAGCGCGCTTCTACTGGATTAAGCATGGTATTCTGGCTGAAATTTACGCGGGAGGCACTTTCCGACTATTTTGTTTCGACGATAACCGCACTATCAATGACTGTCGGGCTATCTCCTCAAAATAAATCTCTCTTTTCTGCCCTGGGATATGTGGAAGGATAGATATTGAAATAAGGAATTTGTTTTTCAGATCTCAACATCTTTGCTACATTCATACACAAAACAGTTTTATGAAGAAACATCTAATTCTTCTATCATTCGTTCCTTTTTGTAAGAATGTAAATGATATCAATCTTTGATTCTACGATTATACACATGATTCCCCTTTTTCATACAAATTGGGGCTTATTTATACTATTCTAGCCGACGTGGTGGCCGTAGGATTACAACCACGTGGCAGCATATCCTTAACTGAAGCATCACATCCCTGTCTCCTCCGTGTAATCAATGTTTGACAAAAGGTCTGTTGTTCTGTTTGTAGGTTGACACACTTTATTACAAGCATCACATCAATCACTTCTGAAAGAACTTGAAATCTATTACAAGGGACAGCGTTGACTTCATAACATCGGGTGGTTTGGAGCTTCGAAAAAGTCCAATAAGCCTCGGATTAGGTGGTTCTATAAGTGGAAAGCTTCAGCTCCCTTCTTTGTTTCTTCAAGTAGTGGTTTAGCCAAAGGCGTAGTTACTCGTCCTTGAAGCAGTCCCCCAGCTTAGGGCTTTGGTTTAGCAATGCAAGGACCTCAGCATGTTTGAATTTTTCACATTTTGACTTCTTGGGTCTTTGTCTGACTTTCTTGTTGACTTTTCGGTGGCACGTGATGCACCACGTGGCACCCTTTCTTTGGACCTTAAAAATACGGTGTAATAATTACGTTGCTTAGAGACATAGTCCCACGTTAGGGCTTGAAAAGTTGAACTATAAGCACGATGAGGTTATTACTATAGAGCGTAGGTAGGAAGATAAAAAAGCAAGAACAAATGGGGATCTCGGTTCGTGTGATCATATGTCGCTCCTATCAGCCCTTTACACATATAGTGGAAGAGTACCATTTTGAAACCCTCTCATCACCTCTAGTGTGGCCGGTGACATGGAATTCTGGTAGGATGTAAATAGATTAATTTTGTGATCTTTATAAGAAGAGATTGTTGAGTATAATTCTGGCTAAGCTGTTAAAAAATGAGCTTTTTGGGAAGTATGTATGAAAGGTCCAAATTATAAATTAGACAGAAATGAATGGTCGATGAGTGTCTAGTATTTATTAGTCATTCGAAATGTGTGGATAAGAAGTGATTTGACTGTTTATGAACATGAGCCAAACATAGGCTTGTCAATGGCATAATTTATGACTTTTAATACTATTTCAATATTCAATAATTGAAGTTTTTAAAACACCTAAGTGAACAATAAAATAGTTGAGATAAAAGTTATAGAATGTTCGTTAGGACTTCACAACTATACCATAGCTATCGTGATAATTACATGATTGGTAAGTGATCTTTGCGAAAGGTTTCTAGGAGATGATTGAACTTAAAAAACTTCCCTTTTAATCGCTGAACTATAATTCCACTATCACTAAAAAGAAACTTTTAAAGTTCAGTGACCCCTAAAAATCCTACGCAAAGTTTAATGACCAATTAGATAATTAACCAATCTTTATTTTTTCAGTCTTTTTTTATACTCCTATCATGCAATTTTATTCTCTCTAATATCGCCAAACTTAGAAAAAAGAACAACATTTTATTCTGGGAGTAATTGATAAGGTTGTGTCCTGACCTCTTTAAAAAAAAGAAAAAAGAAAGATAAAACATTAAAAAATGATAAATTACCCGATTATTCACTGAACTTTGCGTCAGGTTTTCAAGAGGTCATTGAACTTCAAAAGTCTCTTTATTAGTTACTGAACTTTACAAAATGTAATCTTATCCATCACTGAGAATTTCAAAAGTTTTTCCATTAGTCATTGCATTTTACGAAATGTAATCCATCCATCACTGAACGATGAATGTGATTACATTTTGTAAAGGTGAGTGACTAATGAGGAAATTTTTGAAATTCAGTGATCCCTTGAAAACCTAACATAAAGTTCAGTGAAATTATCTCCATAGCTATTCGGTCCAATAATTCCTTAATGACAATTCATTACCAAGTAAATTGTATGCTCTTTCTATCTTTTTCGTGTATTTAGAGAATCTTTGCGACCTAACAACAATAGGAGTGGCTATGAATCCATCAAAGAGGAGAGAGTTCTAGTTTGAAAAATAGAAACATATATGCAATGGATCTGACTTGGGCATATCATGTTTCCAGAGCTGGTCTTACCTTTGTGTAGTGTAGACTGGGTTGAACTCACAATAACTAAGTAGATGTACTTAGGCCTATTCATTTTACAGATAAACATATTGATTAATGATCCATACTTCGAAATTTCAATTCTGCTTATTAAGGTAGCCAAATTTATGTGGTCTAACTCTTTGTGTGTGTTGGGGTGGGGGTGGAGAGTAGGGAGGTTTTTCATTTGTTAACTTACATCCATTAAGCCACAGGACCAAAGGCTTCTAGGATGAATTTTGAGGTGACTCCCTAAAGTAATAGAACAATGCTCTTCCAGCCTTTGATCTACTATTACATAGCCTGCATATTGATTGAAGTCCACTTCTTGAGGTTGTCCTGGAAGACTCTCAATCTTGTCAGCTTTCATCATCCCATCTTGAGCTCTAGCATGAGAAGAAATTTTTTTTTTCTGATGCAATATCCAGTTCATCCCATTTATCTGCATGAGAAGAAAAATCTGATTGTTTGGATTTAATTAGTTTGTAAAGATTATCGACATGATTTGTGTTACATATTGTGGGAAAGGCCATTAGATGGCAATAGAGAAGTAATAGTATTAACCATGCAAACTGTGAGACTTTCATTTTCTTTGTCAGATCAAGCTTTTCGGGTTGCTTAGTTTTGTACGCTACATTAAACATCACTAACTATAAATTTATAATCATACGATCAAGAGGGTGAAGATTCTTGGGGCCAAACGGTAATCTATTTACAGCGGATTGGCACTACAAGTCTACAAGCATGGAAAAAACAAATTTGCATGGATTGACTACAACTTCAATGTGGCTAGTTCTTTCTTGTTAACAAATTGTTTTTCTCAATAGAAAATATCGATGGACATTGTCTAAGATTATAGGGACATGAAGATGAGTGAAGAACTTCTTTTTTTAAAAAAAAAAAAATTATTGATGTGGGAATTGGATCTTCTTCTTGTCCTCCTATTTGATTTAAAGCTAGTCAATGGAGTTGATTATTATTGCTGAGAAACTTGATGTTTCATGATTCAATTGAGATTGCCAGTACTAATCACATTGAGTGGAGACCATTACACATGCTTAGTGCTTTCCTCGTTGGATTCCAATTAGAAATTTGAAATACGTGTTTGGTGAATCAACTGAGAATAATCGTGTTCACTTCAGTCCAAACCAAAGTGGTCAATCAACTTAACCTCGTTAAAGAAGATATGGTGAAATATGCTTTGGTTCTTTATTTGTCATGTTTAACTTAGCTAGAACAATATCACTATATTCTGTTATTGTACGTTTAATTTAAATTCATGCACAGGTTTTGAATTCAAAGCTGAGTAATCTCTTTTCCATGTATGGCAATATGAAGAGTCCCTGTTGAAGTTGTTGACCATAAAAAATGCGCCAACAGATATCGGGCCCACTCGCATCTTGGTAAGTTGATTCCGACACGTGTTGACAGATTACTAGTAAAAAATGTTGAGTTTGAACGTGGGAGAAGCTTTTGACACGAGACAAATATGTTTGGGTCCGATAAATAAAAGAACTAAAAAATACGATAATGAACGATTAAGAAAGAAACAAAATAAACACCGATATTACACAATGTTCCTTTTCAAAATTTCAACATCAAAGATAGGGAATATGTTTGTGTTATTGATCTCCCATTTTTTTCAACCACTGTTATGCTACTAAGAGAGTTTATTTATAGTCTTGCATCTACAATAATAACCGTTGGATGATGGGACAGTTGCACCATCCCCTTGACCAAAACATCACCTCATAGGCATCATTTCTGACTGTTTTAGCTCATGGCACCTTAAATGCTTCTGATGAAAGCGGCCAACCCATGCCTTGAGTTGACATGATTAACCCTTTCTACTCATTGCAGCTGTCCAATCAATCATTCCAAGAGGATCTTATGAACTTTAAGATTTTCAATCGTAGGTTATCATTTGTCATAGTTGAGCTTCGAATTTTACTTTATTGAGTCTTGGTTTGAGGTATAGGCTTCAGAGCTTCAGTTGAACAAGTAGTACTTCAACGTCAGATCTTTATCAATTTGTTTAGTGCTTCCGCTTTCTCTTGAGCCTCAACATTGAGGTGTTTCGGTAATGTTGGGTCTCAGAGATACATTTGGCTTTGGGCAATGGCACCTCGAAATTTCTAGGCCTCAGTCGATGTGCCTATCCAAATGGGCTTCGGCCATTTCTTTACTTTTGGGCCATTGGTCTTTGGCCAATTTGGCTTATGCCGATTTGGGCGCAACAATAATCCCCCAACTCTGTGTATGGTAATTTATGTCATGCTTGGACTTCTGTCTTTAAGTAGTTTCCTCTCATGGTTAGATTTTTCGACATCCAAGTATAGATATTTATGTCAAAGTTGGAGTTTAATGTTGAATCTGATTCACACACGCCACAGAGAGGTGAATGGGACATTCGTTGAGCCGAAGAGGGGATTTCACATTCTTAAGCCGAAGCAACGAAGTACTGAGCTGCTGAAGCTCCTTTTTATTTATGGCCGAACTTTGTATGTAGAGCCGAAGCAGTGAAGTGCTGAGTTGCTGAAGCTCATTTCTATTGTAGCTGAACTTTGTATGTAGAGACGAAGCAGTGAAGTACTGAACTGTCAAAACTCCTTTGAGTGGTTGTCAATAACGTATGTTGTTGAGAATTGTGCCAATGACTTGATTTTTTTGCATATTTCCAAGAAAAACAACTGTAGCGTTATGACTTCCAATATACGTCTAGCAGTTACTTATTGAATGCGTTATGATGATTATGCTGTCGTATTTTGAGGTGACACGTCGAAGCTTGTGTGTGAGAAACACGTGAGGCGTCAATAAGAAAATTGTTTGAATTCTATGCCTCAGATGTGATCACAAATGGACGATTCAGATGAAGCAAGCATAGATCCAACGGTTGAGCATCGTCCTTATCCCCTATAAAAGGTAAAATTTATCTCACATGCAAGTTTCCACTTTTTACAAAATCTTTGAATTTCTCCATACATTCAAACTTTTCCGGTTATTTCATCTTTCTCCGACAACCTCTCCTCCTTAGAGTTTCTTCACTTTAGGTAATTCCTCAAACTTTTAATACTTTCGTGCCTTCTTTCTTCTTTCTCCTTCATCTTTTGTTTATCTATGGAATCTAGTTCAAGTAACACCGGTAGTATTATGCCATGAGCAAAGCCCCCATAGATTACGAGGCTAGGTGAGGGGCTGCAGGATACCTTCTGCGGTGACTTCTGAAAAATTAGCCGAAGTTAGGGACAAGTATAGGATCTTTGATTTTGTAGAACTCTTAGTACCTGAATCCCACGAGCGAGCTTATTATCCGAGGTCGGGATGTGTGGCTGTTAGTGAATATCTGTTTAGCATCCGTATTATAGGGCAGTGCTGAGGTCGCACATGTTGGCTTCCACCCAATTACTACTTAATGGGTGAAGCCAGTTGGTGGGGGTATATTTTTTATAGAAGGAAACCTCCATAGGTGAGGACATGCCCCTCCACGTCTTCTAGACCCTCTTCTAGCCTAGGATACTTGGGAAGGGAGAGAGTTTGTACTATATGACACCTAGAGATGGCTCATTTTCCTTTCGTAGTAGGTCTGCCTTCTTCCATCAAGGGATGGAATAAGTACTGATTAAGGCGAGGGAAAAATGGCATATAGTCGAGGGGGACAAAACCCCAGCTTATACTATGCTGACCTAGTACTTTAAAGCTTGTGAGTACTTCACATTTAAATTTATCATCTTTTAGTAAGTCTACATTTTGATCTCTTTATTTTCTTTGTTGCAAATTCAAGGTCTCGCTTCGAATGGTCCCAAGTAAAGTGGGATGTGATTGAGGATATTTACAGACGTCACTGGAGGTCGTGCCACTTTGATCATTTAATCGACAGAAACAAGTTTTTCATCGACTTTAGACTGATGACCTTGAAGGGTAAGAACTGAAACTCTTGAGTCAATAGGCGGCACCGTGTTGTGCATGTTTGAACTATTAACTCCTTGTTTGTAGATGATTTTCGGAAGAAAAAGTACCCTACGACAGACATGACCTCAATTTTGAAGGCCACTTCTACTGTGAGCTCCAGGGCGTTGAAGCCCTCCTATGGTGGTGCTAAAGACACGAAGGGAAAACTTGAGCACCTTAACAAAGAGCATGTTGAGAAAGGCGAGGACAAGGGACCTAGGGAGACAAGGGCAAGGGCAAAGTTGACCCATGGAAGTGACCCTTCTCCTAGGAAACGCGGACTACTATCGTCCCAACTGGCAAGTCACCTCCACCTCTACCACCTCCTAAGTTGATACAAGCATCATTTGATGCTTTCAAGACCCAATAGGTGAGGGCCAATGAAGAGGCTGCCAAGGAGATACTACAGACCCTAGAGGCTGCAAAGAAGAAGGACCCGATTGCGAGGACTCCAGGGAAATCGAGGAGGTTTTTGCGAGGCAAGATGATCGCCCCAGCAGTAATGGCGATGCTACTTGATCATGTCCAGGGTGTTACTATGAACTTCTACAATATTTGGACTAAGAGGTGGAGGGATTACGTCTCCATTTGCGACGCGATTGATCTCACAGTCACACTTTTGGGCTAAAGTGCCAGGGCCCCGGGAGTTGCACTGGAGTACCAAAATGTCCTTAAGGACCTACAAAATTGCAACCGGGATTTTTTGGACAAGCTGACCTCGACGGAAGAGGAAATAAAGAAAATAAAACAGAGGCGGCAGAGCTAAGGGCCCAACGAATCGAAGAGATAGCCAACTTAGAGCCCGTCTTGGCAGAGATCGAGGCTCTGATGAGGGAAGTTCATGAGTCCTAGTGCGAGGTGTCATCCTTCATAAAAAAAAAGTTGAAATCTCAAACAATTATTAGAAGCCGACATCCGAAGCATTAGAAAAGTCTAACTTGGAGACAATGGGGCTTAAGGAACTGTATGATGACAAGTCCTTCCATTGAATTTATCGTACAATCTTCGGCCATTTTTATATCCATCACGAAATAACATCCCAGGGATTTTGTAATCCCCTAATAGTTTAGCATCATCTTCAGTGTACATCTTAAGATTTCACTTATACTCCTTAACATTAATAGTACCATCGATTTCTTCCATTTCTTTCATTTTCTTTATAGATAGAGTTAACAAATAAGGAGTCTTATGCACACTTTTAGACCTAAATCGGATGTATAAATTTAGAATAAAAAGAAACTATTCAGAATAATTAAATTCAACTGAGTCGTAGTGAATAATATTGTAACCTAGAAGTAGTAGTTTTATGAGACGCATTGGCGAGGTTTCTCCCTTTAGAATTATGTTTATTCACTAGTACTTTACTTCCCAACAGTTACAATTTTCTTCTTCTTTTACCTGGTGATTCTTTTATTCGGATACAGTTACTCAAAAACCAGGCCCCGATTGTGAGGACTCCAGGAAAATCAGGGAAGTTCCTGACTAGGCAAGATGAGGAAATAGCACCAGCAATAATGGAGATGCTACCTAATCACGTCCGGGGTACTATTGCGAAGTCCTATAAGTTCAGGACTGAGAGGTGGAGAGATTACATCTCCACCTGCGATGTGGTTCATATCACGGCCACGCTTGTGAGCTAAAGTGCCAGGGCCCTGGGAGTTGCATTGGAGTGTCAAGATGTCCTTAAGGACATAAATCGCAACTGGGATTTTGTGGAGAAGCTTGCCTCGGTAGAGGAGGAAATAAAGAAAATAAATACAGAGGCGGTAGAGCTGAGGACCCAATGAGCCGAAGAGGTAGCCAAGTTAGAGTCTGTCTTGGAAGAGATTGAGGCTCTGAAGAGGAAAGTTCATAAGTCCCACTACGAGGTGGCATCCTTGGCAAAAAAGGTTGAAATCTCAAACAATCATCAGAAGCCGACATTCGAAGCAATTGAGAAGTCTAACTTGGAGATAATGGAGCTTAAGGAACTTGCATTGATGACAAGTCCTTCCATTGAATTTATCGTACAATCTATTCATATCCATTACGAAATCTCCTAATTTCTTAGCATCATCTTCAGTGTACATCTCAAGATTCCACTTTTGTTCCTTAACATTCATAGTATCATCAATCTCTTCCATTTCTTTCATTTTCTTTGCAGATAGATTTAACAAATGAGGAATCTTATGCACACTTTTAGACCTAAATCAGATGTATAAATTTAGAATAATTAAATTCAACTGAGTCGTAGTGAATAGTATTGTAACCTGGAAGTAGTAGTTTTATGAGACGCATTGGAGAGGTTTCTCCCTTTAGAATTATGTTTATTCACTAGTGCTTTACTTCCCAGCATTTGTAGTTTTCTTCTTCTTTTGCCAGATGATTCTTTCATTTGGATATAGTTGCTCAAAGACAGGCCTCAATTGCGAGGACTTTAGGAAAATCTGGGATGTTCCTGACGAGGCAAGATGAGGAAATAGCCCCAGCAGTAATGGAGATGCTACCTGATCACATCCGGGGTACTACTGCGAACTCCTATAAGTTTTGGACTGAGAGGTGGAGGGATTACGTCTCCACCTGTGACGCAATTGATCTCACGATCACACTTGTGAGCTAAAGTACCAGGGCCCTGGGAGTTGCATTGGAGTGTCAAGATGTCCTTAAGGACATACAAAATCACACCGGGATTTTGTGGAGAAGCTTACCTCAGTAGAGGATGAAATAAAGAAAATAAACGCAGAGGCGGTAGAGCTGAGGATCCAACGAATCGAAGAGGCAGCCAAGTTAGAGTCTGTCTTGGCAGAGATCGAGGCTATGAAGAGGAAGGTTCATGAGTCCCAGTGCGATGTAGCATCCTTGACAAAAAAAGGTTGAAATCTTAAACAATCATCAGAAGCCGACATCTGAAGCAATTGAGAAGTCTAACTTGGAGATAATGGAGCTTAAAGAACCTACATTGATGACAAGTCCTTCCATTGAATTTATCGTACAATCTTCGACCATTTTTATAGCCATCAAGAAACAAAATCCAAGGTATTTTGTAATCCCTTAATTTCTTAGCATCATCTTTCATGTACGTCTCAAGATTCCACTTCTGTTCTTTAACATTCATAGTACCATCAATCTCTTCCACTTCTTTCAATTTCTTTGTAGATAGAGTTAACAAATGAGGAATTTTATGCACACTTTTAGACCTAAATCAGATGTATAAATTCAGAATAAAAAGATAAGATTCAGAATAATCAAACTCAACTTAGTCGTAGTGAATAATATTGTAACCTAGAAGTAGTAGTTTTATGAGACGCATTGGAAAGGTTTCTCCCTTTAGCATTATGTTTATTCACTAGTGCTTTACTTCCCAGCAGTTGTAGTTTTTTCCTTCTTTTGCCAGATGCTTATTTCATCCGGATATAGTTGCTCAAAAACCAAGCCTCGATTACGAGGACTCTAAGGAAATCTGGGAGGTTCCTGATGAGGCAAGATGAGGAGATCACCCCAGCAGTAATGGAGATGCTACCTGATAACGTTCGACGTGCTACTACGAACTTCTACAAGTTCTGGACTAAGAGGTTGAGGGATTTTGTCTACACCTACAATGCAGTTGATCTCACGGTCACACTTGTGAGCTAAAGTACCAGGGCCTTGGGAGTTGCACTGGAGTGTCAAGATGTCCTTAAGGACATACAAAATCGCAATCGGGATTTTTTAGAGAAGCTTGCCTCGGCGGAGGAGGAAATAAAGAAAATAAATGCAAGATGCGGTAGAGCCGAGGACCCAACGAACCGAAGAGGCAGCCAAGTTAGTGTCTATCTTGGCAGAGATCGAGGCTTTGAAGAGGGAAGTTCATGAGTCCCAGTGCAAGGTGGTATCCTTAACCAAAAAGGTTGAAATCTTAAACAATCATCAGAAGCCGACATCCGAAGCATTGGAGAGTCTAACTTGGAGACAATGGGGCTTAAGGAACCTGCATTGATGATAAGTCCTTCCATTGAATTTATCGTACAATTTTTCGGCCATTTTCATATCCATCACGAAACAAAATCCAAAAGATTTTGTAATCCCCTAATTGCTTAGCATCATCTTTAGTGTACGTCTCAAGATTCCACTTCTGTTCCTTAACATTCATAGTACCATCAATCTCTTCCATTTCTTTGTAGACAGAGTTAACAAATGAGGAATCTTATGCACACTTTTAGACATAAATTGGATGTATAAATTCAGAATAACAAGATAAAATTCAAAATAATTAAATTAAATTGAGTTGTAGTAAGTAGCAGTTTTAAGAGACGCATTGGCAAGGTTTCTCCCTTTAGAATTATGTTTATTCACTAGTGCTTTACTTCCCAACAATTGCAATTTTCTTCTTATTTTGCCATATGCTTCTTTCATCCGGTTATAGTTGCTAAAAAACCACCCCTTCATTTTACTTGAAGGGGATTCACAGCCAAGCAATGATATATATATATATGCAATGGAAAGTGGAAGAGTCTACTCCAAGAGTAGGAAATTTCAATTTCAATTGGTGGGAATCAATTTTATTATTTTTACAAATACCTCTCAAGAAATGCATTTGCTAGTTAGTTATTAATTCAATTTTCTTCATGTCTTTAAAGCTATTACATGTATAAAGCTGATTTCGTCTTTTCTTAAAATTGTTCTTGAAGCCATTGAGCATGAATTTTATTTTGGAAATATACAAGGTAAAAAACCTATCTTGAAAAAATAAATTGTACATACGTTAAGCTAGGGAAAAATATTGCGGAATAATTGTTGGACTGAATAGTTGAAAAGTTATGGAAAAGTTGTTAAAATAATGAACAACAAAATAACCTACAAAAATCAAATGGGCTCAAGGAACATGCATTGATGAAGTGCCTCAAACTCCTGCTGAAGATGCAGCTGAGGCAGACCAAGTGGATACTTTGGACGATGAGGCCTCAAGCCAGGAAGCTGCAATTGCTGAAGCACCAATTGTAAATGCATCAGATCCCCTGCCACCCATTGCATCTGTGTAATAGCTGAGGCCCACGTTTATGTACAAACTTCTCATTAATGAAGTATTAATTTCTTCTATTTCCTGTTCTTCATTGTTTTTGAACTTATTTAATCATAGCATGTCTTGCAATTTACAACTTGGATTTTGAATGATAACTTGAATATGAAGTTAATAAGTTGAATCTGAACTTGAATAATCTGAACTTGGATAAGTAGATGCACTTCAGCAACAACTTGATCAATCTGAACTTGAATAATTTTTGTTTCCTTTTTCATGATGTTTAGCCTCGTCATGAGGACTTGTGCTGTACACCTCTGAGGACCAATGAGGTAATCCCATTTGGGATCGGATCCTCCCTTCCAAGACACATCTATGTAGAGGCTTTCCCCATAACGTTCAGCCTCGTTATGGGAGGCTTGTGTTGTACGCATCGGAGGATCAATGACGTAATCCCCGTTGGGATCAGATCCTCCATTCCGAGATGCCCACATCTCTCTACTCTACATGATGGATATGGTGCATCTATGTGGAGGCTTTCATTTTCCCATTTCGTTCAGCCTTGTCATGGGAAGCTTGTGTTGTGCGTCTCCGAGGCTCAATGAGGTAATCCCCGTTGGGACCAGATCCTCCATTTTGAGGCACCCACGCATTCCTACATGGTGGATGACGCATCCATATGGAGGCTTCTCCCATGACTTCAGCCTTATCATGGGAGGCTTGTGTTTTATGCCTTGAAGAATCAATAAGGTAATCCTTATTGGGATTAGATCATTCCTTTCGAGGCGTCCATGATTCCCTACATGGTGGATGATGCATCCATGTAGAGGCTTCTCCCATGACGTTCAGCTTCCTAATTGAGGCTTGTGTTGTATGCAATTTAGTTAACAACATCATTTCATTGAACTCCAAAAATATTTACAAAGGTTGGAGGGTTCTTCCAGCTACAATCCATTAATTGATAATATATTTTAAGATGTTCGACGTACCACGATTGCAATTGTACTTTTCCATTCAGGTCTTCTATCCAATAAGTCCTTGGTTGTAACTCTTCTTTAATGTGATATGATCCTTCCCAGTTTGGACCCAAGGTGCCTGCTCCCGCTTCACTGGAGGATATGAACACTTTTCGAAGCACAAGATCGTTCACCCGGAATGATCTTTCTTAGTCTTTGCATTATAGTAATGGGTTATCTTTCTCTAATATGAGGCCAGCCTTACCTGGGATTCATCCCTCATTTAATCGAGAAAATCTAGCTCACATCCCTTTAACTTATCATTAGATATTTTGTTGAATTGCAATCGATGAGAAGATGGTAAATCGACTTTCACTGGCTCATTGCCTCTACACCGTAAGCCATTGAGAATGGAATTTCTCTTGTCGGGGTTCGACTTGTAGTCATGATTACCCATAATACATGGGGAAATTCGTCCACCCACACTCCCTTAAAGATATCAAGCTTCTTCAATGTATACTTTATGGTTTTGCTTATAACTTCCACTTATCCATTCGCTTAAGGGTGGTGAGGTGTTGAAAATGCCTTTTGATCCTGAGCTCTTCAGTAGGGAACTTCATGCATAGGTGGTGAATGGAGGTGATGGTCCATGAGTCTTTCAAGTGGGCTTACCTAGTACCGTGATAAGCTGGCCTGTTATCTACTATTAAGAATTCCATGAAATTTAAAGTTATTTAATGTGCCTATCCCATCTTCACGCGAGGGTGATCTTCTCCGTGGGATGATGCTATCCCTGGTAAAGCCATATAGGGGGTTGTGATGGGGGATACCTCGTGATCAACAATTATTTTGTCAAAGGTAGCCCCAAAAAGGACATTGGCTGAGCTGCCATTATTGATCAACATCTGTTTTAACCCATTTCGGGTCACGACTGCCTTTACCACAAGAGCATCGCAACGGTCTTCCTTGTGAACTGTTATCCACTATGTAACTTGTCATCGGGAAAATCATAGCCTCTTTTGCATAGTTCATTTATGAGTTTCGCGTATCACCTCCCACATAAGGGCCTCCGAAAATAATGCCAATCTCATGGATTGGAGTATCTTCCATATTAGTTGAATGGTTCCTACACTGCTGCTACCTCTCCCTAAGCACTTCTCTGTCTCAGTTCCTCCTCCGTGGCAGAAATGGCTCCCGATGACCAGTTGGCTCCTAACGCCTAGGCCTATGATCCTACCTTGGCTGGGGTATGTCCCATGGGGGCGGACATTTCTTTGTTCATTCTGCACATTCATCTGTCTTTGACGTTGAGTAATTTCTCTGCAATCAATCATATCATGGATATAAGAATGATGGTAATAATAATATTGAGGGTTGTTCGGCCTATTTCTAGGTACCGAACCCCACCCTCAGCCTCTTCTTCTTTGGGAGTCCCTTTGTCTGAATTAAATCTGCTGCGCATTGGTCTCGGGCTCCACATCTTCATAAGCCAACATGGGTACAATGTTTAGTGTAACCGTGGCAAGTGATTGTCCAACATTGGGGGCAATTTATTTCCAGCTTGGTTCCATTGGTGGTCCATTAGGTGGGAGGTTGGCCTTTTCCCATGTTATTTATGTGGAGGTGGGAGACCACTGCTGGCTCTATTCCGATGGTCAATTAATTCCTTATTGTTGATTTCTCGCCTCATCATTTCAAGCAAAACATAGTAGCTGGTGGGGTCCTGATTTTGTACATCTTTCCAAAATAGGGTGTTCATATTCAAACCGCCTCGCAATGCAGACAACACTTCCTGATCAGAAATCTAAACATAATATGTCATTTTGTCAGTGAAGCAAGCCATGAAACTTTTCAATGTTTCCTGAAGGCGTTGGATGGGATCTTTTCTCTCTTTGCTCATGGCAAATTTCTTCAGGAATGTATTCTTAAATTGTCCCCCAGCTTCGAATACTTCCTGGGGGGCAACCTATTGTACCAAATCTTGGCCGCTCCACTTTAAGTGAGGTACAAGGCTTTACATTTGAAGGTGGGGGAGGGGGGCCACCTCTCAGGCTCATGTATGTTTTATAACTATTTAGATGTTTGGCTAGGTCGCTTTTGTATTTTTGTGGCACATAATGGATTGGCACAAGTGCATTCCTCAATTCTTGTGAAAAAGGCAAGTTTTCATTGTTGTCATCTAAGTCACATGATCTTTGGGGATCATCCGAGTCCTCTTCATCGACCTGATATCCGGGCCCATTGCGTCTTAGCAAGCTAATTTCGACACGTGTTGAGAGATTATTAGTCGAAAATGTTGAGTCTGAACGTGGGAGAAGCTTTTAACACGAGGCAAATGTGTTCGGGTCCGGTAAAAAAAGAACAAAAAAATACGATAATAAACGATTAAGAAAGAAACAAAATAAACAACGATATTACAATGTTCTTCAAAATTCCAACATCAAAGAGAGGGTGTATGTTTGTGTTATTGATCTCCCATTTTTTTCAAACCTTGTTATGACACTATGAGGGTTTATTTATAGTATTACATCTACAATATTAACCGTTGGATGATGGGACACATGACATTATCTCCTTGACCAAAACACCATCTCATAGGCATCATTTTTGATTGTTTTAGCTTATGGCACTTTAATATGCTTCTGAAGAAGGCGACCAACCCATGCCTGAGTTGACACGATTAAACCTTTTTACTCATTGTAGCTGTTCAATCATCATTCTAAGAGGATCTTATGCACTTTAAGATCTTCAATCGCAGGTCAAATTTGTCATAGTTGAGCTTCAGATTTTGCTTTATTGAGCCTCAGTTTGAGGTATAGGCTTCGGAGCTTCAGTTGAACAATAGTACTTCAACGTGGGAGCTTTATCAATTTGTTTAGTACTTCCGCTTTCTCTTGAGCCTCGGCATTGAGGTGCTTCGGTAATGTTGGGTCTCGGAGATACATTGGGCTTCGAGCAATGGCACCTCAAAATTTTCGGGCTTCGATTGATGCGCCTTTGCAAATGGGCTTTGACCATTTCTTTACTTTTGGGCCATTGGTCTTCGGCCAATTGGGTTTATGCTGATTTGGGCGCAACAAAAGTTATGATTATACTGATACCAGTCGATAGTTCTTTGTAGATCATTCCCTGAATAATGAGCTATTATTTTTTCTCTAGCTGTCATTTTAAACTTTGGAAGGCTGACTGAGGAGCTTTACATTCTGGCTTTGGGAGATGGTAATTTTTTCCCCTATATAAGTTTAGAGAAGAAAGAGTTGAATACTGAACGATGGCACAATAAGATACTGTTTATTGTTAGCAGTCGCCTAGTAGCCATGTACATTTGGAAAAACTTTGTATGAGGTCAGTGAATTCATATTTAGCAATGACACTCTTTGACAATTTTGTAGAACCTTGATATCTTGTTTACACGTTGAGAATTTATGTTAGTATATTTTTCGTGACGAAGTGTTCCTCATATTAGCTTTTACCAAGTTGCATATTGTACTTGTTGTTTCTTTTTCGCTTTCTGCTTAAGTCTAATTTTGTTCCAAATTTCTAGGTCTGAACAGGTTCAGTTCGATTCTCAAGAGAATCGAATCAGAATTTTTGGGTATTTAGTAAGTGAAATCGTTCGATCTAAATTTAATTATGGAATTGAACCGGTTCTATTCGATTCCATTTGGTTATATACTATATTAAAAATTTAACATTTAACATTAATCCAACTCGACATTTTCAATTTTATCTTTGACAATAACATTTCATTGACTCTTACAAAATAATATAGTCCAATTTAAAAATTTACAAATAACAAGTTGTTTAATAAGATCTAATTACCAATGTATACAAATTATTTGCATCGAAGTGGAAGAAATTCAATGAACATGTCAGAATAAGATGAAGAGAGGTGTAGCTGCTCAACTTCTTGAGAAATGACAGAAAAATTTAAATCACTCAAATTTGATTATTTGAAATTTGAATTATAAAGTTGGGCTTGAGCTGAAAAACAGGAAAATGATATTTTTGCCTCAATTATTTAGTTAGCAAATGAAACAGAAAAATGATATTTTTGGACTAAATTAATTAGTTAGCAAGTTTAATTAGAAAAAAATTAAAATAACTTGACTTATTTAATATAAAAAATTCAAAAAAATTAGATATTCGGTTTTTAATCGAGAACTGACCCGTTCTCATATTTAACTTAAGAAGAATCGAACTGCTTTCAAAAAGGGTTGTCCTGCCCAGGTTCAAGGCATCAAGTGCTTGAATAAGGCCCGGTTTTCTCGGTCTTTTCACTTCCTCTGTTCGAAAAAACCTACAAAATAAAAACAAAAACTTGGCTAGCTCAAAATGCCTACTTGGCGCAAGCATTAAGATTCATTCATTTTCAAACGGGGTTCAAATTTTGTTTTAGACAAGTAGAAATGAGAACCGATATTAACCTATCAAGAGGAGGGTACGTAGTTCTTTCCCCTGAAGAAAAGATGAGATCATAGTGCACTGCATGTTCTCGTTGATATTTATTTACCTCCATTGACTTGCGCCACGGACTAGAGTCTTGTAGAAAGAATTATGAGAAGAATATATGCTTCGAAAAATACGAGCAAGGGGATGAAGGGTGTTGGGGGCCGACACTACATGCATTTTTTTTTTTGATAACCGTGGATGTCCGGGCCAGCTTGCGTGCACCTCGACTAATCCCACGGGGCCCTGAAGTTTACGGTCGGGTACTCACCTCAGTGGCCCTGAGGGGACTCGAATTGGTGACCATTGGGGAGCAAACACAAGGCCTGACCAATTGAGCAACCCCTCAGGGTTTGAAAAAAGTAGGTGAATCAACTAGTGACCATTGGGGAGCAAATCCAAGGCCTGACCAATTGAGCTACCCCCTCAGGATTACACTACATGCATTTGATTTAAGGAAATAGAACGTGACATATATACTCTCATGGTTTGTGTGATCGCATGAAGATTTTCTAGATATTTAATACATCTTGATTATACTTTGATTCACACATAGATTATACTTAAGCAGTTTTGATTTTACTCGAGAAAGACGTCGAATAAGTTAGAAAAATTCGATTTGTTAAGTGATTGTAGACTGTTAAAAAGTTTAAAAGGTGAAGTTGAACCACATAATTAGGTGTAATCGTGAAGTTCTAACATCATAAGTTCATATATTCCAACCAATAATTGCTCTTTAGTGGTTTAGTTTAATGTTGGGAAAATCGCCTCGATAACAAGAAAAAGAACAAGATTAAAGTGAAAAAGGAGAAGAAAAATTGGCAAAGGAAACGATGTTTTATTCAATAACAATGGAAAGAAAATTACAAGAATTCAGCAATAATAGCTTCTTATTTGAAAAAATTGAATAAAGAGTCTACTATTTATAATCAATAGTGATATCGGATTACCGACAAGCATACATCAACGATTATTGTGACAATGTCATTACTGATGTTACTAGGAATCATCTCCGGTACTTCAAATGTCGACGAAAAGTCACCGGTTATCATTAACAACAATATGACTATTGGCGATTACGATAAATTATCGAAAACAATACTGTTGGCAATCATTGTTACGCCTTCGATAGCAATTATCGATGATGCTTTAATCATCTACGGGAAGTCGTCTAAGTTATTTACAAAATTTTATTCTTTCTATATTTTTAATAGAATACTAACGTATAAGTTAAAATATTTTTTATTCTTTTCTTATAGTATTGCCGGTTCATCCACTGGGATAGTCCATTTTTTGCATATTGATCTTCATATAAATTCAGAATTCTTCACAGATATGGCCAATAGAAAACTTGGGCAAAGAATTTGGAGCTCTTAGGCAAAATCGTCGAGTGTGATTTTTTGGAGAATAATAATGAAAAAATAATAAATAAAATAATCATTAATTGGAAATTCTTTTTAAATTTTGCCGAAAGAATGACCGTCGGCAATTGATATTTCTAATTGAAATTAATATATGTTAGTGATTCAAACAAAATTACCAATAGCAATATCGATGGTGATCACTAATGCGCATCCGACTACTGATGGCAATGCCATCATTCATGTTAAGAATCATCGTTTATGCTTTTCACTCACTATCGAAAAAGACGTCGGTGGTCACTAATAATATGACTTATGTTAATTCTAATTGAAATCATTATATTTTGGTGATTTAGACATGATTACTAATGTTTAATATCACTTACACAGATTCGACAATGATTACCGAAGATAATTTAGTATCCACGAGTAGTATTCTAAAAAGTGTTATAAAATGCGTAATGCGTGATGATGCGTGGAGGTCGAGTTATGAGTTAGACGAAACATATGCGTAAAAAAGTGTTTTTTTATTTTAATATTATTTTAATTTTTACTTACTAAACATTTAAAACAGATTTATAGGAACTTTATACATTTTTTCAAAATTTTCAACAAAAATATAAGTTTCAAATTTAAATACAAAATAGTAAGTAAATAACATAGGAATTTAAATTTTATCTAACTCTTTATCAGACTCCAATTCAGTAATCTCTTCTTCATCTAAATAATTTTTACTTACTAAACATTTAAAACAGATTTATAGGAACTTTATACATTTTTTCAAAATTTTCAACAAAAATATAAGTTTCAAATTTAAATACAAAATAGTAAGTAAATAGTATAAAAACTTAAATTTTATCAACTCTTTATCGAACTCCAATTTAATAATATTTTCTTTATCTAATTTGTCTTCCATATCTTTTGATACAAAATCATTTTCGTCGGGCTCCCTTATTTCATTCTTAGCATTTAATAATTTTTAACTTCAAATAATTATAAAAATAAAAAAAAATAATGATAATGCGCGCCAAGGCGAGCATAATTGCGCTAGGTGCGCATAGTAGTCAATAATTGTCGTTGATCACTAAATAAGACGTCAAGCCACTTGACTTGACGTTTTGACCTCCCATCACGTCGTCTAGACGCGCCTTTTAAAACATTAATTTTAAAAGGTGTGAGAATGTGCTTTAATGCCTCGCATAAGTGCAATGTACGTAAAAAATGACCAACTTTTCTTTCACCGCCTAATGTGGGCTTAGGTGTCAAAAAGGCACCTGCCTCTTCTAAAAATCTTTTTAAAAAAATTATTAGTTCTTTAAAAAAAAAAAAAATTAATTTTTTGGAGCCATTTCTTGGACATATTAGCTAATATGGGCCTAGTCACTAAATTGGTATGACTGGTTTCTTGGGCCAATTAACTTAAACAAGTGTCCTATTCTTCCAATTTTCAATTGCTAAGTTTTTGAAAATTTGAAGTCGTAGGAATTATTAAAATAAAAATACTTAAGATAATATTAAAAATTAGAAAGTGTCTTTGTATATATGCTTAGATTTCGCCTAGGCACTCTCAGGTTTGTAAGGCTACATACTAGATGTCGCCATTTTGTCAGACATTATGTATTTTAGAATACTGTCAATGGAAACCTTTCGATCTTACTCACAAAAATAATATTTATTCTATTTTTTATTTTTGTAAGATGCTAACATAAAAGTTAAAATATCCCTTTTATTCTTTCCTAATAAATTATATATTTAAATTTTATTTTATACCAATAGAATCTTAAGATAGTATGCAAATTCATTAATTTCTTTATAATATCTAACTATTTGTGTTTTTACTATTACTAACTGAAAGGTCATTCACAATATTTTATTTTTTTGATATTGTTGACACCGACCTCCGAGCTCGTTGAGATCGGACTGTTATATATTATATTTCAATGAGGAGAAGGTAACGCGAGCTCGGTCATGTGAGGCCAGCTCAGTTCTTATATAACTTACTCAACGAGCTATTGTAGTCTTTCGAGATACAACAGTAGCTAATGATTAAAGATCACTGACAAGATCTTTGAATTACCAACCAGAGAAATACACGTGGAAATGTCTTGTGTCAGTGCCCACCTAACCCTCCAATCAGAAGCCTTAGCTTGCCTTGCTAAACAATGCATTTACTGTTGGGACCCGCTTGTCCAATCGCCTCACGATCAACAATGCAGAGCTGAGCTCGGGCGCCAACTTATTATGCCAACGCACGACCTAGTTCAGCTTGGCCTTCTGTGTTGACAAGACAGGAGTGCTAGACCTCAGTGCATCTCCCCTATAAAAAGGCCCAGAATCCCAATAGAAAAGAGATGATGAAAAACTTAAGGGAAAAAACTAAGAAGACTCATTGTAACCGTTTGAATACTTCTTATAATTTGTAAAGTAATATTATTACTTTATGATCATAAAAATCTCTTCTATTTGTTCCCTTTAGACAACCATTTGTATC
>CAIGRO010066809.1:0-16540 GCA_903798355.1 Fraxinus baroniana
TTTTTTTCCAATTTGGAGGCTGATTTTTGTTGATGCCGTGATTTTATGTTTGAGACTATTTTCTACGTTGAAACACACTTAATTACCATTTAATCCAAGTTTCCCAACATTTAACATACTAATATGTGTGTGTGTTTCACTTTGTATAATACAACAATTTTATATATATTTGATGCCTTTTATATATTGTGGTTGAAAAATATATTCAACTAAAATCATATTAGTGTATACAATAACTTATATTATATACTTACTATCAATGTTTTAAAAATCGATCCGGACATCGATCCAGAAGAGGAAGAGGGTCGAGACCGGATGACAAAATAAATAAATAAATGCACAAATAAACTATAAAATATCATAACTATAATAGTTTTTTTAATTTTAGTTTAATAATTAAAAGTAAATATAATTCATGTTTGCTAATTAGATTTATTATGGTAATTTATTTTATAACCTCAAAAACTAACAATTAATATGTCCAAAATAATTTGTTTTGTTTAAATTGAAATTGTTTGTGATTATAATCTTGTTGGGGGTTATGAATTTTTTAATGAAAATGATGAAGTAAACTATTAAACAATTAGAATTGGCAATTGGCTAGTATTCCACATTGGAGATTACTACAACATTGGAGGAAGAGTCTTCTTTAAAAAGGAGATAGTAACGTACATTGGAAGATTACTAAAACATTGTAAGAAGAATCTTCTTTAAAAATGAGTTGGAAGGAATATCATTTGTATAAAAAAGTTATTTGGGTCTTCTATTGCAATAGGTGGCGTATCAATATAGTTAAAATTTTTGGTAAAAAAAAAAAAAGAGGTTATATTAACCGGATTAACTGAAAAATCGCAGTCAGTTTTCCAATTCACAGTTAAATCGGCTGGGTTGATGGTTTATTAGTCGATTTTTTGTTTTTCAATTAATATATAAGTACCAGACCGGATTAGAGACAGCATTCATGAATTTTTTGGTTGAACCGGCCGGTCCGGTCCCCTTCTTATAACATTGCTTACGATGATTAATAATAGATGATTTGAAAATATAATATGACCACTAAAGACAGAATTGTTGAAATTGAAATTAATACATTTTAAGTACGTAATGCTAATATCGGCAATCCAAACTATATTTCTGATTTAATTTCTATTACTGTTTGTCGTGCAAATATTCTAATGGATAGAATTTTAGTCCTTTTTTGTTGGGGATTAAAATTGAATTTTATAATGATAAAAATTGATGAAAATTGTAAAAAATTATTAATCATATGAAATATGTGATTAAAACTAATTAGTGACTTTAATTTAAATTTAAATTTGTGTTTTTTAGATTGCAAGTTTACGATATCGTAACAAGTAATACAGTTGACCTTTGAGTCCGTATGATCGTTCCCATAATGACTATACTTTAATATTTAATGTAATATTTCTGACTCATTTGACGAAAAACAAAGAATTGTGATTTTTTTTTTAACTATATCTACTAATTGAAAATAGCAAAATGTGCGCATAGATTGATTTAAAATTCAAATATAGAATGATATATTAGATCATAACAATTTTATCTATTGATTACGTTTAAGTCTTAATTCAAGATTCACAAATCTAATGTAGTGATTAATTTCTATTACCTTTTTGTTTAGTTTGTTGGATGTTAATTAAAATTATTTATTTATTAGAAAATGACATGTTTTGTCACTTTTTAATTAAAACGTCACACAAAATGTGAGTTGACTTTTTTATTAGAACATCTTTAGCTTATTTGTGTAAAGCATGTCTGGCTAAGATTTTTTAATTGTCAGCTATTTCCTTTTAATTATGCCTCGCTATATGTTGTGCATTAGAAAATCATTTAATTAAAAGGTTACAAATCATGTAATTTAACTTTTTAACTGAATATTATTGAATAAGTTTACAATATTATATTTTATTAAAAATCAAGAAATTCTTAGTATATATGTTAGAAATAGAACTACACGAATACAATTGCCATTCACAAACAATATTTGACCTACAACGAACAAAAACACACATTCCAAATTCTTCTTCTCTCATTTTTTATTTTTAATAATTCTGATACGCTCCATGTTTGTTTTTCTAACAAATATACAAACGCTAAAATTAGGTTGTTCAATTTTTATAAATCCTTCTATATTTTTTAAAGTGTTCTCGTTCCCAACTCGCCTTCTGCAGTGAAATAAGAGGGAAATCTCATAAGAGGAATAACCAGAATAATAGAAAATTAAGAAATCCAACGATTTAGATAAATACAGAAACACAATATTTGTCTTTCTGCTAGTAAGACCATAGCGAGTTGTGCTAATTTTGAAATTTTACAAAATGAGTACTCAAAGAATCACTATATTGCCGATTTATACATATTTGCTTCAATATGAAATTCTGAACATCCTTATGCTAGATTGCTGATACGATTTTATGTAAGGAAGAAAATTAAATGGCTTAACCTTTTCGGAAAGGTCAGTGACAATAAGATTGGACTGTTTTGCAAGTGAGAGAAAGTAAAGAAGCGTGTCAATATTACGAACCACCGAAGCAATATATGCAACACGACCTTTAACCGAAGGATCACTGGAAAATTCTGCATTTTGTGTAGCATTACTCATCACTTTGTGTTGACTAGCATCAAACTCACTACCAGCGTGAACTTCTTCAGAACCTGAATTTTCACACTTCAAAAGAACAACCAAGACTCGAACAAGGTGTGGAAGGAATGATGGGTCGTAAATTACATCTGCGCCCAAACTGTAGAAAAGAAGTGAAGATAGAGTTCAAGTTAGTATATTCTCTAATAATTAACTATTTGAAAGAGAGAAGTTCAAAAAATAAAAGCAAGCAATGGGATCGACATAAACTACAGATTAGTTCATTACTCTTCTTGTGTAAGAGACGTGAGAGCTTAACATATTAGGCCGACTACTGGAAATCAATCTGAGAGATTAAATCCTAGTCTGGGAAACAATGAATCAAGTTATATATATATCACTCCGACCATGCCTAATTGTATATAATGATGACACTTACATTATGTCGGGTGTGAAGTAACAAAGCTCATCTTCTGATGCTGATTCCCATGGCAAGCAAACACAATGCACCTATATTCAATATTAGGTCAGCCACAACTCTCATCACCTCATTCCACAATGAAGTTTGAGAGTCAGAGAAGGTTAACTTCAAGTCAAACAAAAGCATAAAACAGTGTACAATTTGTCCGAAGCCAATTCAATTCCCATCTCTGCATGTGAACCTTCATCATTCCAATTATAAAATACAGTGACATTTGCTTCAAACATATTTTGCAACTTCAAAAAATCTTATTAGTGGGCAAAATGTTAGTCGTTCCGCATTTTATTTTGTAACAATGTATGAATAAATCAGCTACTCCTAGTAATTTGAAATAAGGCTCAACTTGTATGTTATATGAAAAAGTTAATTAGAATCCAAGTAAAAGAAGCATATTCTTGACGATGTTTGAAACGTGTACTGGATTTTTTAAGTTTCCTAGTCCTTAGATTATGAATCAGGTACTCATAATACGAGAAGATGAGCATGTGTACTTCTCTACAGTGAGCATGAGATATCACTGTTACATGTGGTTGCTTGTTCGAGAACAAGATCACTGAATACAAAGATACGAGGAGCCACGTGTAATCCAAACCGTTGTCAATGACTGATCCTGTGATGGTTGTACAAGTGATCTAAGCACCTTAGGTACCACGGTTGACCTCTGTATGGAATCTTATGTTTTACTGTAGCATAGCTGTCAATCTCTAACCAACTGCTTGACTAAGGCCCCAGTAATCATAGTACATACTGGCTATGTTTAAAACAAACCAGTAAGCCCTTAAATGTTCATGACTATAAAAGAACAGGCAAAAAGGCTGAGGCTACAAGAAAGGCAAAACTCAAGAGCGCAAACCTCAACCGCCCTCAGGCTTATGCCATGTAGCGTTTGCAAGTGATAACAAAGCTCTATCATAAGCTTTGAGGCTTCTCAAGACACGTGCCTTCGGTGCTTTTGGAAACAGTGAGTGAGAGTATGAGATAAAGAAAAGAAATCAAGCTAAAGAAGTTTAGCGAGTCCAAAAGGGTTTTGGACTGTCCAATATAGTTTGAGAATTAGCAATTATACAAAGAAAGTCCAGTATCTTCTGTCAAGACTTCAGTCAATCAAAGGTCATGTTGAATTAATGTAAAATACAAGAACTACATAACAATGCACAACTATCACACCAGAATTTTTCTGCCTACCAATTTCTCTCACAGGACGAACTAGTGTGACTAGCACATTCCTCTCTATCCTCATCTTCTATTAGTTCGTGATTTCAACGAGAATAATGGAAAAAGAAATTCCAGATTGCTACAGCTCCTCATGTGGATACTGTTGGAGACCTTTTATTTATGGGACTTATTCTAGTAAACAAAATCTACTATAAACCATACATGTTTACCGGTAATTTTTCATCTTTCGTAGATTACATTTTTTGTATAGGGTGATCGATCATGGATGAATATACGAGTAAAAAAAGTTATTTTCCAGTCATTCTGGTCTCACCTTACTAACGCCAAGCATCCAATGATGCATTAGGCCCAAAGGTCTTGACATAATTTGTTTTAACACTAATTATTCTAATACCACAACAAACGAAGCCCTTGTTTGAAAGTGATTTTTTGAGAATCACTTTTCTCCCACTCAATTTCAATCACAAATTCTGTCAAAAAATTATTCACATTTCCTCATATATTTTACGTACTTGTTAACTACAAATTCTCAAAAAGATCACTTCTCAAAATATATATCCCACACAAGCACGAAGTCCTATTCCTTAATAAATTTGGGGATGACTAAAACAATCATACTAACTACACTATTAATTAGCAAATACATATATCAGACTATCAGTGTCTTTATGCTATAACCAACTTTGAACAAGTTTCGGAAATTAACCACATGTGCTATAATGGATCTGAGATACTGGTGTCATTATTTTCAAAATACCACATCAATGACACAATTAGGGACTCTGCAGAAAAACAATGTATATTGGTGTCAAAATCACTCTGAAAGGAGAGGAATGCCAAGTATAAAAAATATAAATGGAATATTCGCTACAGAACTTACAGTTGCCAGGGAATTATTACACCAATCTATCACACAGACTGACTCTTAAAGCAGAACCTCACAGTCATGATCCTCTAGCCTTTTAGCTAGATTAACATCACAAACCAAAGGAGCTCGAAAAAACTAAGAAACAAATTCAAAACACACAGCAGAAATAATTATAAACTTACCATATTGCAATTTGTATGGTGGTCTAGTAACTGCATTCCAGTTCTCAGATGGTTTAGTTCCAAGTTAAGCTTCATATTCGCTAAAGTTGACAGGTTGCCATCACTAAGTATCACCTGCAGAATGAGAATCATTGAGAGACACTCAAGTATACACTTCTCTAAAAGTAGTACAAACTACAAAGTATGATTTTCCATACGAGGATACAGTCAAAGCCTCTCATTGGGTCTAAAGAACCCGCATATTTTTCTGATATGACTAATCTTTTGCCTGACTAAAACACAATTTACGGAAAAAAATAATAATATGTTAGACGGAGCCAAATATAGACAGTGGCTCAAATTAACAAGCCATCAGCACCAGCAACATTTGACTGAACACTAATTTTATTTGCCTCGTAAATAAAAGCTAAGAAGACCCTGCATGGCATTAACCCGCATGATACCTTATTCTTGTGCTAATTCAGGGATGGTTTTAATCATATTTCTAACCTTACTCATTTATTTTAGTAGGTACCAAACCCTAGTGTCATTCATTCGCAAAATGTTCGTAATGCCTAAATAAGAAGTATATGGATTACTAGACAAAAGAAATTGAACGGATCAAACGAAAAAAATGGAATGCATTAATTCATTAAGTTGCTTTTCGAAATGCTCAACCAAAATTAAAATAACACGAACAAAGATCACTCAAAAAGGCTGAAATGAAAATACTTGATATCACTTGACCAACAAAATATCAAAAAGTTTGACCAAGATCTCTCTTTAATCTTTATATTCCAGATGACATCTAGGATGGAGAGTGGTTAAATTTAGCCAGTGGTTTTGACGCAGGATGCGTATAGTTCGTTAATGAACAATTAGGAATCAGAAAAGAAGGAAGAGCAAAGAAGAGAAGGATTAATGGCAAGAGGAAAATATATCTTTATTCATATAATCTGGTTGTCTTTTACATTGAATAAGCCCCTCTATTTATAGAGCAAATAAACTAAGAAGTTAAAAAGACAACAAACTCCTAATAAACTATAATTGTGTCAAAATATCAAAACTAATCTAACCAAATCAAATTGAAATATACTTAACATCAAACTCTTATTATAAAATCCTAATTAAAATATATCTCTATATTTATTCTTATACTGATCTCCATCATTTCTCCCTAGCTGAAAGAACTCGACTTTGACGACTAGACAGTCTGGAACTTTATACACCAAGGAGGGCGATCTATCTTATGAACCAAATAATGAAACTGATCATGTGACGATCAAAGCTGCAACTCATACCCAAGAATATGAGCTGACCAAGGAGGAGGATTTCTCCTTCTAATCAAGTATCGACATGAAACTCCAAAAAGCAAGAACTCATGCAAATCATCCATAAAATCTTTACTTGTCGACGTAGGATGCGATAGTTTGTTCACGAACAATTAGGAATCAGAAACGCAAGGAGAGCAAAGAAGAGAAGAATTAAGGGCAAGAGGAAAATCAATTATTATTCATCCTGCTATTTTTAATTAGTAGATATGGTTAGAAAAATAATTACAAAAAGCACAATTCTTTGTTTTCATCTTAGAAATATTAAAGTACAGTCTACGTGGGAACGATAATCCAAACTCAAAGGTCCATTGTATTATTTGTTACGATATCATGCATTTGCGATAGAAAAAACGCAACAATTACATTAGGCTTCTTGCTTATAAACTTGGGAAAATCAATTGGATATCGTTAGAAAATTGAGAAACATAATTAATAGTTAGATGAAATCCAAACCCTAGATTCTTTTCATATTGCTTAATCCTTAAAACTTGTTTTCAATTATTGATTTAGCCAAAATTTCACTGTAGAATTAGTTAAGAGCATTGATCTTTAATTCAATCGTCTAGATAAAGGGCTATTCTTATCATAGTACTAAGTAAGAACTTGATTTTCAATCTCTGTGGGTTTGACATCCTAACTTCACAGTCATATTACAAAGCTTGACAACTGTACGCTTGCAGTTTAATTTACACATAACAAGAAATGATGACTTTACCTGAAGGAAAAAATCAGTTGGGTATAAGTGGGTATTCACCTTTAAAGGCTATACTCGGATGTATGGAATTGATTATTCAGAAACTTTTGCACCTGTGGCTAAGTTGAATACAATCAAAGTGTAGTTATCAGTTGCTGTGAATTTAGAATGGCCTCTACAACAGTTGGATGTCGAAAATGCATTCTTGAATGGAGATCTTGATGAAACTTTTACATGGACTCTCCAACTGGCTTCAAAGAGAAATTCATATCTATTGTTTGTAAACTGAATAATCATTATATGGACTTGAGCAATCTCCAAGAGCTTGGTTTGACAAGTTTACTTAGTCAGTGAAGAAATGAGGCTATCATCAGGGACAAATAGACCATACTATGTTCATTAGACGATCGATTGAAGAAAAAATCCAGTACTGATAGTATATGTAGATGACATTATTCTTACTGGAGTTGACTTGAATGAAATGGCTAGACTAAAAGCACACCTTTCATCTGAGTCTGAAATTAAAGATATGTGAGCTTTGAGATATTTTCTTGGGATGGAAATTACCCACTCTAAAGAGGGAATTGTTGTACCTCAAAGAATATATATCCTAGACTTATTTAAAGAGACAGGAATGATTGGATGCAAACCTTCAAAGACTCCAATGGATCCTAATGTGAAAATTGGAGAAACAAAGGGTGTTCCAATGAATACTCCAATATATCTAAAGTTGGTAGGAAAGTTATTTATTTAGCTCATACTCGACGTGATATTGTTTTTGCCATTAGCGTGGTTAGTCTGTTTATGCATTTTCCGTATGAAGAACATCTTGATGTGTACAGAATTCTAAGGTACTTAAATACTCCTGGACAATGTTTATTTTTTAAGAAAAAGGAGCATCGAGGGATTAAAGTTTACACAGATGCAGATTGGGCTGGGTCTGTAATCGACAGAAGATCTACATCTGGATATTGTACCTTTATTTGGAGTAATCTTGTAACTTAGCGAAGTAAAAAGAGAGTGTTGTTGCTAGAAGTAGCTATGAAGCTGAATTCAAAGCAATGGCTCTTAAGGTTTGTGAAATTCTATGGTAGAGTTGAATTTTGGATGAACTGAGGAAACCAACACAGATTCCTATGAAGGTATATTGTGATAATAAAGCGGCAATCAGTATTGCACATAATCCAGTTTAGCATGATAGGACAAAATATGTGGAAATTGATTGACATTTTATTAAGGAGAAGAGTGAAGTAGGAATTATTTGCTTACCATTTGTACCAACTACTCAGCAGATTGCCGACATTTTAACTAAAGGACTACAAAAGCCCAACTATGAACATTTAACTAGCAAGTTGGGCATGATAGACATCCATGCACCAACTTGTGGGGAAATGTCGAAAAGTTAGGAGATTAAGGGATTTATTTGAATTGTTTTGAATAAGTCTGAAATTGTTATATTCAGATATCTAGAGGTTTACTGTTTTATTAGATTCTATCCATTAGGAGAGTCCTATAGTCTAAGGTGATTTAGATTGTATACGACTGTAATACTATTTGTACCTATTCACATGAACAGATTAATGATTACAAGAATAAGTCTTCTTCTCAAAAACTTACAAATTGGTTTCAAGTCAGCAAACCCGGCAAAGTCCCCTAAATTCATTTTCCATTTCGTCATTTTGGAAACTTCCCATTTTATAGGAAAGGGTAAATAGGATAAATTTCTCAATTATGTATATTATTGATTTTAGTGTTTCTTCTATTTTCATTGTTATTCTTTTCCAACTTTTATCTTTTCTCTCTCTCTCTCTCATAGTCTTGTTTTGCATCAATCGATATCAGAGGCTACTTGTTCTCCTAACAAAACACTTCTCAAAGCTAAAATTCCCAGTACTGTTGTTTATCAAAAATGTTTTAAAATTAGTACTATGAAAGAAATGAAAAGTTCAGTAGGTATTTCGTTTACTAACACTAGTTTTTCTCTCGTCTAGCAATGTGTTTGCCATTCTATTGAGGGGAAAAAGACTCTAGACCCTTGAGTAGTGAATACTGAATATGCTTATGGTCCATTCATAACTAGATTCTCGATGACAAAGCGATATCAAAAGAAGGAGAAGTACATGGAGCATGTGACTATGGTTAGAAAGGAAACTGGCAAATATATTTGTAAAAATTTGGCATTCGAGTTTTCAATAAAATTTCAGTATGGTATTTAGTTTACTAACACTAGTTTTAAGGAATGTGATTACTAGCCCAAAATTTACCTCTATACAACCAGACACGAGAACACATTTTAAGGAAGCACGCTAACATAAATATCATTCCCTGCCAAACAATGGGTCATGAGTGGTGACTGATATCCTTTTTTATAAATATTCTTCCTAAAGGTAAATTGAAACCTATAAACAACAGATAAACCTACCAGTTTGCTACAAGCTTGGCAAAAACATAATAGTATCATGTGCATAGATGCAGAGGCTTACCTTAGATGCATTCACATGGGCTAGACAGATGCCAACCAATCCAACCCCTGAACCAACCTGTTAAGCAGGCAAAACAGATATACACACACATTAAACATTAAGAAGTCAATCAAATTAGCAAATTCTGGGAAGGAGACAATCCTATAAATAAAAGATCCACAACTATATATACTGAAATTTAAAGTACTTGTCAAGAACAAAATACTACAACTAGTTGCTTCACGTTTCCATTAAAATAATTAACTGCCACTAAAAAAGTAAATCTTGGAAGAACAACTAAGTACTACCAAACTACATATCTCACCTCAAAGCAACATTTATTTGAGAATATATCTGGGAAAGAAAGTATAAATTCTGACAGGAAAAGACTTGATGGCCAAATAGAGCACCTATATTCACCATATCAAAGAGAATGTAAACATGAGACATTAGAAAGAAAAGAAGAAAGAGGAAGCCAAAACGGCAGGAAAATTTTCCTAACCTAATTTTCAGTGCTCAATTAATTTATTGTATTTATTTTCCCCCTTCTAATTTGGGTGTTTGCATGAGATTTTCTCCCTTATATTATTTTGTAATCGAAATTAGTATTATAATTATTAATGTGGACTTTTTGGTAAAGGCTATGACCACATTTTCTACATTTACCCCCAATTACTGAAACTAGTTTGAACCTCCCTCCCTCCCCCCCTCTTTCCCTCAGAAAAATCCCCACAAATCAACAGTTGAAACCACGACCATCTGTCTAATGAACTACATAAGTTGCAGTAAAAAATAAAATAAATAAATAAATAAAAAAGATCGTGTTCCAGTGCCATTCAGTTGCAAAAGCACCATCAAGACCACGTTTCCATTGTAATCATTTACTACCTAAAGGAAATTAGAAACAAAAACCAAAAATTCAATGATGAACTACAATATGTTTCTTCATAGACCACGTGCAAGATAGAGGAGGATGTGATAGGTTAACAGACAATGTAAAACTGACACATCTTATGAAGTGCATCCTTCAACATATTTCATTTCAATGTCCACTACTAGTGACAAATTGAATTGAATTACAATTGCAGTTACAAGTTGGCAAGTTTTGCTAGGGTGTTCTCTATAAGTGAAGCGGCACGTTACCCTGATGTGTCAAAAACTAAGGTTCTGGCACTCTTAACATATTATAGGCAGGTTAATATTTAGTCCAAAATTAGTATTGGATCTTGAGGAAAGTCAAAATAGCTTGCATACAAGATGTTAAATCGGTAGGAGAAAATGTGAAAGAATTAGGCAACAAGAGATTTAAACTTTAGTTTACGAGCATGGAAAAGAATTGAAACAGGGTATGAATAATCAGGTTTAAAAGATGAGATCATACAAGTAATATGGGTCAAGGATATAATTATATTATGTATAGATCAGACTTCGTTTAGGAGAAGAGATTATTAGTGTAATTTAGAGCATATGCTTCGCAAATAGAATTAGGTAAGGCAAATAAATCAACAATTTTAAAATGGCTGGATAGATTCTTGCAATTTCTGGTTAACGTAGGGTCTTTGTTGCATTGAACAATATAGTAAAGGAAAAATTCAGGGTAAGCACATGAAAATTTAGGCTTTTTGGACCAAATTGAAAAAGGTAATATTTTTTGGACTTTTTGTTGATCAAATACATGCTTAAACAGAGAGATTCACCAAATAATTTATAGACATGTGCAAAATTTTGCCGAATAGATTCATCCTTATTAGGAGGATTGATAGGAACTCGTGAAAGGGTTGTAAGGTAATTCATACTAAAAGCTTAACTATGCAAAGTAAAGCTTAACTGTTGGTTCTTTAAGTAGAATTAAGAAAGTAAAAATATCTGGGTCCATAGAACAAGTTGGTGGAACCTACTCAGTAAAAACAAGTGAATTTCAGTAATAGAGTTCAAAAGGGATGAAAATGAGATCCAAATATAGGTGGTAATATGATGTGGCAGTGTCTAGCTGCATTTGAACCCTAGCAAAATTATATTAGGAGTCTTAATGGTGGAAACCCACCTAATAATGAACATAGTGGTACAATGAAATGTTTAGATAAAGTGCAAGGAAAAAAATTAAATATATCAACTTTTATATGCTGAAAATGGCTTGGCAAAATGCATAAATTTATATCCAGTTACCATAAAAACCAAAGAGTCTGTTTCATATAAATGAAATCACTCAAAGATGGAATTATAGTGACAAGTTAATTAAATAAAGGCATCATACGAATATTGAAGATATGTGAAAGGCCATCAAGGTTTCTCACTGCTATTTGTAGCTGCTACAGTAGAGAAGAGTGTTTTTTCCTCTCTCGAATTAATTGACATAAGACTATCAAACTTAAAATCAAGATACTTTAAACAAGTTTTTTTATCCCTATGAGACCATATAATTATTTACAACATGGGATGTAATGCAATAACGGAAGAATTACCCCGTATCCCCTTCGAGCATGTTGAGAGAACACTGAAGTTTGAACTCCAATTTCCTAGATTTCAAGCAGCTTAAGATTCCAGAAGACTCTGCTCATGCATCGGAGTAACAATACACTCACACATGGGTTTTTACTCTTTACAAACTATAACAGGGGGAGGGGGAGGGGGACGGGGAGGGGGGGAGGGGATAGAGCAAGGACAAATTGTACCATCAGGAAACAGAAATGAGATTATTTTCAAAACTCTCGAGCTCTCTTTAGCTACACCGTCGTCCTAATGAATAATAAATAATAAATGTGTGAATAAACAGCAATTCTAATCCACCCTTAGCCCATGTCCCTATCTTGGACTATTTGAATCGGGCAACACAGTCTAGTAGAAGTTGATCGGAATAGTTCCTTCCCCTATTATTTGTTCCGAATGCTGGATTGGACTAGGCTAAACGATTAAAAGCAATTATAACAGTTACCTGTAAGGAAGTCATGTAAAAAGCGTACCGCTCGTACAGTTCATCCAAAACTACACCGCCACTCGATTCAATTTCAACAATGAGCTTCTTGATAAATCTTTTCAAGTAAGGCCCCTGCCATTTCACATCCTGAAAACGAGTACAATTATTTGAAAACCCTTTTTATCTTTGCACTTTTTCAATAATTGGATACTTACAGCCTTGCTAATACAGTGATGCCAAATGAAGCTCTGCACTGTTTCAGTAATTGAATCTCCGCCACACTCCCTAGTGTCAGAATGGTTTTGATTTAGTTAAACGAAAATAGGTAAACAAAATGACATGATGGGAGGTTTTTGTGCCTGAGAATTGACCTGGCAAAGGAAATTACGACATCGGGTGGCTCCATGGCGAGAAATGCACAGAGCAGGTGGAGGTACGAAGGATCCGAAACGTCTAGCTCCTTTTCGTTCGCCATAGCCAACAGCCTGAGACTGGTATGGAATAGGTAGGGCATTCTCTCTTATATACACCACGTTTTAATTGCATTATTCATCTACTCATTTCTCACTACACATTCTTCAAAAAAAAAATATATATTTTTCATCACATCAATAACTTTTCCTTCTTTTTTAACCACACATTCTCCATCAATCTACTATTCCATAATATATTCTTCCAAAATAATGTGGCTCAAACACTCCCTTAATGTTAACTTTTTTCGTCACATATTTTTCATCAGTCTTTCATTAATTAATCAATGGTGTCTTTAATCATGATATTTATTCAAAAAATTTATTATTGTGCTTTTAAAACAATTGACAAGTGTTTAATCATAATTTTGATTTTGATTTTGATTTTTTTTTTTTTTTTGCTTACTAAATACATGTGGATAACTAATTTTTTGTTCCTTCTTAACGAAATTTTTGATTGAAATCATTATCAGAGACAAGATATACTAATTAATTAAAGACTCGTGAAAAAAATACAGTGAAAAAAACTTAAGGACATAAGTGTGATAATGACTAAATGTAATAAACAATTTATGCAATTAAAATATGGTGCACTTATAAGAAAATATAGTGTGAATATATTTAGCATAAGAAGAAACAGGGTCACAGGAAATACACGATCAAAAGCCAAAAATACCCTTATCTTGTGCACCCAGAGGGAAAAGAAAAAACTCCTAACCCGATCAACACACAGTCAGTCACTCGCGACTTTATCGTAAATAAGGTTAGTTTAGTTAACTCAACGCCCATCAGCACACATCTCCACCATTTCTTTACGATAGAAAGAAATGAGAGAAGATGGTGGCGACTCCGCCTTAAATAGTCGACTCAATTTTTAGTTTTTTGGTCGATTTTTTTTTATTTTTTTTACTGTTTAATTAATTCTTTTCTCTTTATTATAGTTTATATTTTCAATTTTAAAATAATATTTTTATTTTTATTAATTTTTATAGTTTCCTTTTGTTTAATTTTTTTATTACTATTATTTTTTGGTAATAATCTTTAAATTTCTTAATTGTTTTCTTCTTATTGTAATTTTTTTTTCAATTTAAAATACTTTTTTAATATTGTTGCTTTAATTTTTATAATATTGGGCAATACTGACGAACCTACCTCTTTCTACAAGCGTTGGAACTTTCTTTAATTTATTTTTCCTTTCTATTTTGGTCTTTAGTTTTTATTTTATTTATTATTTTTTTCTTATCTTATTTAATTTCTTAATTGTTTTCTATTTATCATAATTTAATTTTTTTTTCAATTTAAATTTTTGTATATTCTTTCTTTTATTTTTGTACTTTTTCTAATTTTCTTTAAATTATTTTTCTTTTTTATATTTTTTTATTTCGATCCAAGAAAAGCAACAAGCTATCAATGGTTCAATGTATGTTGAGGAGAGGTAAAGGGCATATTTGAGATCAAATAAAGTCAATGATGCCATGCAATCACTTGTTCAAGCTATGGAGACCAAGATGGTGAAGTTAACAAGTCAAAGACAAAGTTCTATGTTAGGAATGGGAGTGGAAAACAAGTTGGAATGCAATGGAATCAAAAACTCAAAATTGGAGGCAAGACGGATTGCTATGCGATCGCATAGTACAAAACCTGGGTGCGGCCACATGCCTCTATACCAAGAATTAGAAATGTAACTTTTATGACATATGCGACTGCATGTTCCAACACTATGCGGCAACATAGCACAAGTCCGACATCGGATTTTTTAATTTTTGAAAAGAGTCCTAATTTAGTTAAAAACTCTTTTTATGGTATTTTTTTGATATCTTTTACGTTCAATTCCCTTTTTAACTAAATTTTATGGATTCCACACATATACATGATTATTCTTTTCATTGTGAAAAACATATAATTTGAGAGATATTATTGTACGACATATTGCTTTCTACTCGTTCTTCATTGAATTAATTCCGAAACTTTTCAATAATTAAATTCTTGTGGCGTTCATCAATTTATCATCAATTTAAATAAGGTTAATAAATTTTGTGATCACGGGGTCAAAATATTATGGGCGATTGTCTTATTGGGTCGAGCTTTTCAAACATTGATTTTTAGCTTTCTTAGGTTTGATCTAATCTGTCGTGTGTTTTGTAACTTCAATTGCTACGTGGGTTCGCCTCATTAGGTATTAGAGCTTAGACTCCAAAAATTAAGATTATATCATTTAATTCTTTGTTTGTTCATGTTTATCTTCGTTCTTCGTGTTCTTCATCTTTGAGTCATTCAATCCAACTAAAATACCAAAAAATCCAAAAGTTTGTTTGTGTGCTAAATTAGTGCCTAAATCAATTACTTTCGATTTTTTTAGGCCTTTTGTTTTATTCTCATGCATTTAGTATAAAAAATCCAAAATCTACAACAACAAAAAAGATTCAATCTGAATTCAAGAAACACGTTCTTGAATACATCCTTGACATTTCCATTCAAAGTTCAAATTTATACTACCTTGAATCATTGTAGATCACTTTCCTTACTCAATTCTTATTTGAGTTCCACAATGGTTGAATTTTTTATTGAGATCAAATTAATTTTTTGAAGCACTTGCAAGGAAGCATTGAGTGGAAAAGGTAGAGTGTTGAGACTAATATAGGGAAAATGCCAAATTAAGTGATACACATGTGATGCAGATATTATTCTAGATTTAGGATGTCTAACAAAGACGTTTCTACTTCAAGTGAGAAGAATAGTCAAGTTATCATGATGGAGGAGATAATACGAAGATTTGAAATGTTGTTTGGTAATATGGGAGATAGAATGTATAGGCAAGAGACGTGGATGAAGAGGTAAGACATACTGCTTGCTAATTTGCGTAGGGAACAACCTAGAGAAGTTCCTAACACAAGGATGCAAGATAAGTGGGATCCTAGAGTGGATATTGGTGGTGAAAATGAAGCAGGTGGTGAAATTGATGGTGATGTATTAGTGGAGGCTGAAATAGGAAGGATGATAAATAGAGGTGATGAGTGCTCCACATTTATGATATTTATGTCACTTAATTCATTATTTTGTTACCATTGAGAAAGTTTTAGAGTGTTTTTATGTGTGTTATGATGTTATGATGTAGGTTGGTGAGATTGAAGAAAATAAGCAAAAGTTGGAAAAAATGAGAAACTGCTAAATTATAAGAGATCCAAAGTATGATGACTAAAGTGCAATACTTAAAAGTTGTGTCGGACCTCAAAATGAAGATTCAAGAATGCTAGGAGTCAATTGGATGAAGAAAGAAGTCAAAGTATGATCATACATCAATTTCCAACCTAGAAAGTTATGCTCCAGATTCGTATTCAATATTGAGACTCACTTTTGATACAGTAAACGACCTAATTG
>CAIGRO010066814.1:0-10746 GCA_903798355.1 Fraxinus baroniana
AAAAAAAAAAAAAAAAAAGTTTAACGAACCCATCCCAAATATTGTGCAATAACATACATAATTGTCAATACAATAATGCCCTTTTTTGGAAATTAATTAATTCCAATGGTCAAGATCTTATATTATTGGACAAAAATGAAGACATCTCAGATATATTTTTTTATGTGAATAATGTCATTCATAAATACGACTTACATACAATAGCTTATACGACGGTGGGATAAATACCACATTCTCCTGTTAAAAAAATTGCACGTTGATCATTATTTGACTCTTTTTTGTCCAATTTAATTTGATTTATTATACCAAATATACAGTTAACTAATGAAAAGAAGGAGGAGGTTCTTATAATTTTCAAAACATTGCCAATTATTACAACTTAACAAGTGACAAGTAAAATACTATGAATCTCAATAAAGAAAAAAAGTTAGGCACATCTCTTCGACTCTACTATATAAAATATTTGTTGGAATTTTTTTATTTATTTTTAATCATGTTCAATCTTAGATACTATCGATCCATCTCATAGGATTTCTATTATTTGTGAAAAAACTATCTTAAAGTCTTCTTCAACTAAAAACTCTTATAATCAGACGATCATATCTAAAAAGTTATTAAAAAAACAAATTTTAAATCTCAAAAATAACTTTTAATTTTATAAAAATCACGCCAATCGAGTTCTAAATGGTCAAACTTACAATACTAAGGGTCCGTTTGATTGCAAGAGTGGAATTTGGATGAAAAGAAAATGAATTTCAGATAATTGAATTGCCTAGAATTGTTTTCCTGAAAATTATCAATTAATTGTGTTTGATTGGTATAATTTTTCACCTAAAAAAGTTGAAATTTTAGATCTTTTGTTATTCGTTTGACTTGTTTTTCATTAAAATTATCCCTTAAAGTGAATTTTTTTTTTCACAGTTGTGGATAGAATTTGTTTTCATTGTTAAAAATTTTAAAAAAATAAAAACAAAAAAAACCTGGAAAACCAAGGAAAATCACACGTGTGAGACAAAATCAAGAAAATCAATTGCGTGAAAAATATAGTTTATCAAATAAGGTAAAAGTGGAAATTAGAATTTATTTTCTATTTTCATAGAAAATTTGGGTGAATCAAATCGGGCCCTAAAACGAAAAGTGGATAAGGCCACAATGGTCATTTCATTCCAACAGTTGTAACAAGCAATGGAACACATCTTTTGCAACAAATTGTCCTTTCATATATTCCCCTTCACATTTCAAGACAAACAACCTTAACCCCTTACGCTACCCTACCATATCCTACATTACCCTACCCCTACCCCTACCCCTTTATCCCTTTTATTTAAACTCTCTCCCTTTCAAAATCGTCTGCACTTCTTGTTCCTCTGCAAACACTCCCTTCCACCAATGGCACAGTTCGCTCTCACTTTCATCTTATTCTGCATTCTAACGTTCTCTTTATTGTCCGATTCTGTCATTTCACAAACACCACTCGACTCGGCCGAGCAAGAATCAGTGTACCGAGTTCTTGACTCCATCAACTCGGATATCCCTTGGCGTACACTTTTCCCAGACGATCTTTGCATCTCCGCCCCGCACGGCGTTGTTTGTGACTACTTCTCCGACTCCGACTCCGACGCCTCCCCCACCTCCTTTACAACCCACATTACTGAGTTGAGCTTTGGCTTCGTTTCAGACTACTCTCCAAACCCACCTTGCATTGCCAATTCTACCCTTGACCCTTCTCTTCTTTCCCCACTTTCTCACCTCAAAAAACTTTTCTTCTACAAATGCTTCAGCGAAAAAAGAATCCCATTTCCAGATTTTTCATCATTATCTATTCAAAACACTATTTTGGAAGAGCTGGTTTTTATTGAAAACCCGGCATTATTTGGCTCACTCAGTGGCAAACTCAATAACTTGACGAGTTTAAGAAGGCTGGTTTTGACTGGAACCAATGTTTCTGGGACAATCCCAGGTGGGTTTGGTGAATTAGTTAATCTCGAACAACTTACACTTTCGAGAAACAAGTTTGTCGGTGAAATTTCTGCAAATATTTTCAAGAATTTGATCAAACTTAAGATTCTTGATTTGAGTGAAAATGGGTTCAAAGGGATTGTGCCAGATTCCATTGGAAATATGACAGAGCTGTTGAAGATAGACTTGAGTTTCAATGAATTTTCCGGGAAAATCCCAGAAAATTTGAAGGGATTGAAGAATTTGGAATTGTTAGACTTGGGTTACAATCATTTTGCCAACTGTGGCGTGCCATTGTTTTTGGGTGAAATGTCTAGTTTGAAGGAAGTTCATTTGAGTGGCAATTTTCTTGGAGGGCAAATTCCGGAAATATGGGAAAGCCTCGGGGGTATTTTGGGAATCGGATTGTCAAGGACAGGACTTATCGGTAATATTCCAGCATCGATGGGGGTACATTTGAGAAATGTATGTTACTTAGGGCTTGACAATAACAATCTTGAGGGGGTTGTACCTGAGGCATTTGGGGCATTGGAGTTTGTTAGTGAACTGAATTTGGAGAACAACATTTTAAGCGGGAGAGTCCCATTTTCTTCATTTTTTGCATCCAAACTTGGAAAAAAATTGAAGCTGGAGGGCAATTCTGACCTTTGCATTGACAAACAGTCGATATCAGCTAAAGCTAGTGGTACCTTGGGGAAGCTGAAATTGTGCAATAGAACAGAGATTCCCAAAGTTGCCCTCTTGTATTATGGGGGTTCTTGTATTAGATTACATGCTTCTTATGCATTAATGTGTATTGGGTTTTTATTTTTCTTTAGAGATTTATTTTAGTTGAGCAAAATATTAGGTAGAAAAGGAAACACGGAATAGTATATAGTATATACTACTTATCTATATCACTATATGGTCTTCCATTTTGATACATGTTAATTTACTTTATTGAACACTATATATATCGAAGTTTGAGTAGAGAAAGATATTTTAAGTGAACTTTAGAGTTTAATGTCTTGTACTCATTCCTTGGGCGTCTTTCATCCTCTACTTGGAAACACGTTCATGTTCCGTGTCTTCCTGCCAACACGATCTTATATGTACAAACGGTAGAATTGGTTATTTAAATCTTGACAACTCGGACTTTGAGTTACTCAATTCACGATATTTTGACAGCCTAGGTGGAAGAGGGAGAAACAAATGGGTAGTAGGATCTACACGAATGTCGAGGTATCGTGATTTGAGTAGGTCATTGTCCGATATGTTACAATTTAAATGGCGAGTTCTACAGGTGTACATTTAGATTCCTCCTAACAAAAACTTTCTCCATCAGAAATGGCACCATACTACACTACAAATACTCAATGTATGTTTAGTTATGTTTAGTACATAGTATTGAACAAAACAAAACAATACATTGTATAAAATTGCAACTTCTTTTTCTTCCTTAAACTGTTGCCGAACCCATATGCGTATCGAATCTTTTGTGGCTGACAAGAAGACTCCAAATGGAAATAGTTCTGAATCCAGGTTGTTTTATACAAGATTCTTGGAATATAAGCAAAAAGAGAAATGAAAATTTTGTTTCAACTGAGAATGTTTTTCCAGCTACCTAGGGGGAGAAGAAGAGGAAAAAAAATTAAAAAATCATTAGCTTAGAAATCCACACTGTTTTCCATTGTCTTGGTCTTGTATAAATGATTCCAATCTTGAAGTTTTAACACAGCTCATTGTTCTGTTGTTGGTACTACTGATTCGCATCAGGTCCAGGATCAGATGCTTTGGATCGTGATCGGGTCGACACAACACTGATTGACTCCTTTGACTTCTTTCTCCTCGACTTCTTTGGAATGTCCGGACGTTTTCCTGATGTCGACTCGCCTTCGTGGTTTTGTCGATTTGATTTAACGCTATCGGATGAGTCCTTTGATTGGTTTCGTCTCTGTCTTGATCTGGTTGATCCATCTTTCTTATTTGGCGAATCACTTGCACCCTCTGATGAAGTATGGCGTCTCGAGGATTTTGGTAAATTAGTTAATTCCCTGCTTCCTTTTTTTGAATCTACAAAAGAAAAATATGTTCATAGGAACAAAAAAAACTCGATGCGCTCAACTCAATATTAGTGAACATGGCAATTGACAAGTTTCCAAGATTATGTACATTATGTTGTCAAGTTATACAATCTTAAAAACGATGGTCCGGCGGTGTAACTAGGGCACCTTTTGGGTGTAGGATGCTCGTTTATCCTCTGTATTCATCTCGCGCTTTAACAAGTGAGATTTGAGGCTCTAGAAGAGCCCATTTTTTTCCGTCCTCAAATTTATTTGAAATGACTCCTAATTTATTCTTGTTTTAATGAACAAAAAATTTCATTCTATCTAAATAAAAGGCATAACCAAACCTTCAGAAACCCATTTAACTTCAGGGTCCTCTTTAGAGGCTCCAGGTTCCCCTAAAGGTGCTGATTGGAATCCTCCTGTTGGTGCTTTGTATTCTTTCATCTGCTAACATAAACAACATATAAATCCCAATTAAAACATTTTTTTAATAAATTAAAAATCATTAGTATTATCACCCAAAAAAATAATAATAATAATTGATGGGAAATTATACCCAGCTTGGTGCATTATCAACTGAAGCAGAAGGGCCATCCCATCCTATATGAGCCACATGTTTTACATCTGTGGGATTCCCAATTTGCATTTCTGCTTCCTTTTCCTCCTCTGCATTATACAAATGGGAATTAAATTGTACATATAATTGGATCCCAACTCACGAAAAGAGAATATATCAAATAGAATATAGATACTCACCGAATATCTGAGAAATGTATCGAAGACCTTTCAAAAGACCCTTCATCTTCGTCCCCATTTTTTATTATCTCCTTCAAATTCAAGAAACATGCATGGATTGATCATTGATGAAATGAAATTAGGAAGCCATGACAAAACCAACCCTTTGGAAGAAAAATGAGTGCCATCCCGTGGATTTATTTATGCAAAGAAAATCTTGCACCAAGCCTTATTATATGAAGCACAAGAGAGACTCAAAATAATTATAATATTGCTTTTTTTACATATATAAACCTCCTTTTTGGGTTGATTAATTTTGTATTTGTATATCCAAATGATGAGCAAAAAAGATACAAATATCCCAACCAAATTGTTGTGAAAACAAAACCTTTCAATTCAATGGCATTGCTTTGTTGGTTCCTAATGGCTGTTAATGAAAACCAGAAGCACAGAGAAAATTTAGGTGTGAGATATATGTCGTGATTTTAATAATATATACGTTTCTTAAAAACAATTACGAAATCCCAAGTTTTTGTTTACTTGGAAAAGTTGTTACAAAATGAGGGTTTATTTTTAGGAATAAACTATTTGTACATAAATATTTACCTGATGTTTGACATAATTGACAAATGGTTCCCCTCTATTAGATGGGCTCCTAGCCCCTCCAATAGGGGGGAGCCATTTGTCATTTATGTCAATGATTAGGTAAGAAATTTGGTACATAAAGCATCACTTTTATTTTTATACTTGTTGAAAGCATAGTTAATGTTGCCCATATAAATAATTTTAAGTAAAAAGTCCATGTGGCTGGTACTAAGGCTGACATCTCACAAGTCAATACAGGCGACCTTGCTGTGTACCTTCGGATGAACCTACTCCCAGGGAACGAGCGAACCGATCCCCTTCCGAGGGAACCGCACGACCCTGTTGCTGTCGAGGCGAGTGGCCCAGACCCCGACAGCATCTGATGGTGAAGTGATTGACAAGACAACACATTGCCAACACCGCCTCTACACACCAACACTATCAAATCTCAGAGCTAGGGTTTAAAAGATATGGAGATCCTAGCATTAAGACAATTGATTGACTGATTGATGTTAAGAATGATCAATGGATCCAACAGGATCACGTGCCCCATTATGATCTCCTTCACCCTACTTTTAAGTATAAAAATTCACACTTAGCATTATTTGAAGGTAATACAAGTTTATACAAAGTGAACCTTGATTCTCTTTGCTTTACTCATTTCGTCGACCCCCTTTTTATAGACCAAATAATCACATTACAACTTGTTACACACTTCGAATCATTCTCTTCATTAATTCAACAATATAATTAGTAATTTAATTTGAGTATATTGCAATTTGACTTACAAAGATGTGAATTTCTAATTTTCTGTTGGCTACATCATTTGTCCATTTTTTGGGATCAACAGTTTACTCTTATACCAATTCAATTCCTATCCATTTTTATTTTAAAACTTGTTTACTCAAAACTTAGAACTTAAAAGTAAAACTCAACATGCTTTCTCATCCGGCATGTTTGATTAAACAAATATCACAAAGTCGAGATCAGAGTTTCCACAATAAATTTAACAAGCTCTCGGTTTGAACTTTCCTTCCCAAGCTCATAGCTTGAGCTTTCCTCAAACAGAAAACCTTATACTGTAAATTCCCATATCGTAAAACAAGTACGCAGTACATTATTACATATGGCATGTCATGGATCTTAGTATAACGAAGTCCAAGAACTATTGTCGAAAACATTATAAAACGACCATTTAAGATGCTTTAAGATCATCCATTCCAACGCTAGCCTGACAGGAGAAAACAGCAAATCACCACACTTGTAAAAATACCTTTATTATTACATAATAGAAATTTAAGATTCTGCTAGCTAGAGATCTTACCAAAAACTTGTGGTTCTCCTCGAGAAATGGTGAGAAAGTCGTACAAAAATTTTCGATGTCACTATTAATATCACCTGTGCCACCTATGACATCCATAAACTTCTTCCTATCAGGAGCAAGTTTCATGGCAACCTGTAATTGCAAATTTGGGATAAACATTTGAGAAGATAGATGGAACTTAAAACCAAGAATCTAATAGCTTGTTTCATATTAAACATTAAGCTAATATATGAAGATTAAAGTGCGTGTACTAACATTCTAACTTCTGTTTCTATAAAATTTGGCGAGTACTTTTCCTCTTGGGTGCAGGGTGGGGTTGAAATGTATGAAAATTTCAACCGAGGGGAAAGATGATAACACTATATGCCGTGAAAAAATATGAATGAAACTGATGAAAACCGTGAATAAGAAAAGATGCTCCTGCTCTTTGCTCTATGAGCTTCGGAACTGGCACATAGAACATTAGAGGCCCTAGGCCTTTTACGTCTGTTTCAATCTATACTGCTGTTTAGAATTTATAATTATCAAGTTCCATCTGTTACAGGCTTGTTGGATGGAGTTCTGATGCTGTGGCAAAGGGCAAACTAACCAAATCCTTTACTCAAAGATAGTTGAGCTATTGAGTATTCAATGTCAAAACATCTATTGGCATAAATGACAATATCCATTAATTACGAGTACTAATTTAAGTGGCGACCATAAAATAAATCACGACGTGACTTGTTGAAAGTAAAAAAAAAAAAAAAAAACCTTAAGGTTATACATTAAAATTTAAAACATCATATCATATAAAAGCATTTACCGTAAAGCTAGAACTGGCAAGCCAACCATGCCATTTTTTTAGTGTCTTGCCATAAGAATCACTGCAAACTTGAGACATGGACCAATCCTGATGTTCCAATATATTCTGAAACAAACCCACCAAGAAATCCATGGCCCTAAGGAGTTGATGCACGAGTTAATTTAAGTCATACAAGAGTAGTATCTTTCTTCAGAAACATACATGCTCATGCTTGTAAATATTCACAATGTTTGTGAATGTATAACATCTATCCACTTTATTATGCACACACGTTAGAGTTGGAGCTTTGGCGTTACTCTAGTAAGCCTTGTCAAAAATTTATTTTCCTGATTTTCCCTCTGAGCACTTCAAATTACTCAAGTTAGTCATCCAATAAGGAATGTTTCTCATTTGTAAATTGGTTCGGGGAATCATCAATGGGATGTGGGTATTGATTTATTCATGAAGGTACTTTCCATGTGGCTGTGGAAGAGGTGATCCTCAATATTTTCATTTTTCATGTATTGAGTGAATGCACAGCTAGTAGGCACTCCCCATTATACAGGTGAATAGTAGAACAGAAATCAACCACAAAGCTAATAAATAGCTATACCTGGCAGTGAATATAAGATGCTGTAAATTTATGCTTACCTTGTCAACCACAGAAGACCATTGGTGCAACTGGATGAGCCTTTAGCTGTCTTAGCTTCAACCTCTTCTTGTACCATGCTGTACAAGTGGTTGTATTGTGTAGGGTTGGACAAGTACTTGTTTTCTAACCTCTACAATACATATGAGCAGATATAAGTTGGTTAAAGAATATACTCAAGAAATATTTAGAGAGAAAAGAATGGGTTAACAAAAAGTTGACACAAACATTGGATTGTTAATTTCAGCGAAAGAAGTCAAAGAACTAATACACTATTTCAAGGAAGATATCACCAAGATGGATCAATTCATATGCATAAAGAAGACTAAACCACATTCAGGCTGCTACACATGAGCAGCCTAGCCTATCCTAGAGGTTAGATCAGCCTCTAATAACTGACACTTTGACCCCAAGCATTTCTAACTAGGGTACGCATCAAGTTTAGCAGGAAATCAACCAAATCCCCACATTTGGAAAAGGTTTATCTAAGTAACATTCAATTCAAAATATTATTACACACTCGCACATGAACATATTTATCAATTGGCAAGCTAAAGAAACAAAAAGAACAAGCTCTATTTTCTGTAAGTGTGAAGGGAAAGAGTCTCACGGTTATATTGCCACCAATATCAGATTTGACTAGTGCCATCGCAGCTCCAAACTTGTCTGCATGATAAAAATGAGCCAAACAACATAATGCAGGCCAGAAGGACCATGACTATACATTTCAAATGGAAGTGGTATTATAATAACACTCAAACTAAGAAAATTACAAAGATGTGTGAGATAGACAAAAGACTGAAAATAGCACCTTTAGTTAGTATAAACAAAATAACATCCATTCATTCACCAAAACCGTCATTTTTAAAATTTTGAAAAGAAGTTGCAGTTGAAAGAAATTATGGGAGATTATAACAAATGGCTTCATACATGTAAAATCTCACACCCTAACCTCTAGGCTTTTAACCAGGTTGGAGTATAGAATGCAAACTTTCTCGTACTGTCTACCAATCATGGAATGGTAGTCAATTCGAGCACGTACTTTGACACTCAAAACTCCAAAGAAGAAATAAATTCTGATAAAAGAATGTACATACTATACCTATAACAGGTAAAATTTGCTTGCAAACATCCAGGAAAGGTTTGGTGAGAATCACTCCCTCTTCTGACTTGACGTGCTTCGTTCCTTCAAGAACCGGGGTGAAGACTGTCCCCTCCATTTTCTCACTTAACTACATTAACATAATTTTTGAAAAAATAAAAATCAATGCTTGCAAAAGTAATAAATATTGGGACCACGTAACCTTCCAGTGTTAGTGACATGGTGTTTATATAATGCCAAACCTTAGAATTATAAAGCAAAATATCGGTCTAAAATATACCTGTCTCTTTGAGCAAAAAAGGAAAACTGGAACAAATTGCAAAATGAAGAGATATAATGATAAAAGAAAATCAAATTCAAACTAGATCAGACCATATAAAAAATTTCAATCACAGTGCTTGGGAATTTTAATCCCAAAACCTCAATCATTAGATACGGAAAAATAAAACACATAAGAAAAACAAATTGAAACTGGAACTGCTAAATTATGCACAGTGCAGTGGAATTGACCTGCTCATTTGTCTTAAATCATTGCATTCATCTAAGAACGTATTCATACAAAACGTAGACAGAGTTACAAGAAATTGCAGAGTAAATTTGATTAGTCAATCAAATAAATATAAATTAATTACAAGAAAATCTACCAAAGTGAAAGATCAAATTAAGTGACGCACACATAATGGTTCAAGCAAATTGCAAATTATAGAGATCTGTAGATAAAAGGAAACTAAATCCAAACTCTACTGGGTCATATAGAACACTTTCGGTCATAGTGCCGGGGTACTTGAATCCTAGAAAATCAATTATTATCCTATATAAAATGATACGTTGAAAAATAAAATAATCGAACTAGATCGGTTTAACTATGCACAATTCAGTGCAACTGATCCACTCAAATGTCTAGATGACTGAGTTCATCTACGAACATAATCATACCAAATGTAGACAGATTAACGAGAAAATGAGAAATCAATCAATTGAATACAAACTACATACGAAAAAAATTACAAAAAAATAAAAAATTGAAAGATCCACAAACTGAATCATAACATCCCGTTAGTACATATTAATCGGTAAAGAAAATGCGATAAATATCTGGAACTGGAATTACCTGAAATATTACTGGATCTGCGTGTTTGTGTTGACGGGTGACTAGTAGACGAGAGCGTGTAAATGAGTCTCTTCCGATTAACTGCAAGCACTTTTGGGGGGTTTTATTTGCTTTTATGTAACGCTACTACTCCATGAAAACAAGGGGATGAATAAGCCGACAACTATACATCCGAGTTCTACAGTTTTCAACAGTGATTTTTACGAATTAAAAAGTGTGTGAAAAATTTAAATTTACTTGTTGAAATATTATTTTGTGGGGGATATAGAGGCCATTCAAATCAGATTTTTTTTTTATAGATTTTGATAAATTAGGTGCAAGGAACGTGCAATGCACGGTTGCTTTGTTTATATTTAATAGTTTTATTTAAAAATTAATTTATTATTAATAACGAAGTAATTTTTTTGGTTAATTAAATAATTGGTGTTGTAATTTTTATGTAATTGATAAAT
>CAIGRO010066820.1:0-13155 GCA_903798355.1 Fraxinus baroniana
AAGCTTTGTTCTACTAAGTCAAACTTAGACCGTAGGCATAATAATTTCAGATATTCTTTTACATTCCATTAATTTGTTCCAGCTCTCAATTGACATGTAAACAATGACTGTGTGACCAAAATGAAAAGTTTTCTATAATGCAAGAAAAATGGGTTAAGTGAGGAAAATGTGACATAAAGAGCAGTTACAGAACTTGTATTTGTTTTCTGTGATTTCTGGATATGCAAGGTAAATATTTGTAACCGTCATTTTTCCCTGCGACCTGCCTATGCGTAACTAGTATGAGATGTGACATGTCAGTATCTCATCGAATACAATAATCAATGAATAAACCATTCACTGTAACCTGTTAAAAGCTAATTGTGTGACCAACTTCAAATGTTTACTGTAATGCAAGGAAAATGAGTCAAGTGATGAAAATGAGTCCTAAATAACTGTTAAAGAACTTGTATCTGTAGCCCGTGACATTTGATTATGCAATGCAAATGTTTTCAGTGGGGAATGGGGGTATATGTGACCTAAAATATCAATCCGTGACCTGATATGCCAATCTGTGGCCTAATATACGAATCTGTGACCTGATGTACCAATCTATGACCTGATATGCTAATCTGTGGCCTAAAATACCAATCTGTGACCTAATGTACCAATCTGTGACCTGATATGCAGTCTGTGGCCTGAGATACCAATTTGTGACCTGATGTACCAGTCTGTGACCTGATATGCCAATTTGTGGCCTGATATACCAAGCTATGACCTGTGACCTGCTTAGTGCGTGAATTGTATGATATGTTCCCTAATGCAATGAATTATCCCCTGGTATAACAATGAACTATTGCATTAAATGTAACATGATATAACGTTTTGTGACCCTTAATATCTCATTTGACCTTAGTAACTGCATCTATGTATTCCATACTGTGACATCTCGGCAACTTGTGACCAACAAGCAATGACAGATAACTAAAAAGTAACGTATATTGATGTAACTAATTTTCAAATGTTCATTGTTCAACTAGTTCGCATCTACAGACCAAATGCAAAAAAAAAAAAAATAAATAAATAAAATAGACTTACTCAGAAACTTTACAGTCTGCATTCAACATTTCAAAATAAAAATTAAAATCTATCTATTAGTCAATTACAATCTCCTCTCCTTTTTTATGCTTCCCCATTTTTGTAGGCTTGTATATATCTCGGTGTTTATACAGCCGTGATGCTATGTCTAGCCTGCATCTCCCTGTGTCAAATTTCATCGACATAGAATCCTTATCATCGTGTAGCATATATTCAGCATATTTGATGGTGAATATGCCGCAGTCATGCCTGAAAATAAAGTAAGATAAATTAATAGGTATGGAACATAGTCAAAACAATTTGAAATTAGATATTCGGTCATAGACTAACTCGTTCTTCTGTTGAGGAAGGCTGATGTGGACCATTAACCTCAAGTCCATACGATCTTCAACGTCATGGTTAATGTGCTTTTTCCAAAGTCCGACGGAGTTCAGGAGATAAGGAATAATTTTCTCAAACGGTTCAATGCCAATATAAACAAGGAAGTTATGGCATATCTTCCCAGCAGAGTTGAACACGTGCAGTGTGTATGTGTGCTGAATTCCAGGAGTGCAAGCATCCAGTGTGCCTTTAAAATTAGGCTACATTTTGTAACAACGTCTATGAGGCTGGACTCTGAAAGCAAAATAGTAGGATCTTACATGAACTTGGAATAGATGTTTTTTAGCTTCATCTGGAACCAGGAGTCCTTCGTGGTTGCCTTCAACTTGACATTCTTCCCATGTCTTGCCAACTGGCAAATGTAGTAGAAACAGATGTCTATGTGCTGTGGTATAAGAAAAAAAATATTATCGATTATAAGGCATAGAAATGAACCGTAACCTATTGGTGTGACATGTGACTTCACGGGATTGCTCAATATAAACCATGTGTAAAAGATGTATATATTCATCTTTACTGTGCTGCTGAGTGAGGCCTCAGAATTCACGAGATCATGGAACTAGGTTTTGCTTCCAACTTTCAACGGACCAAACATAAATGGAGGAATGATATGATCATCAGCATCGTTGAACTTTTCCTGTAAACGAGATATGATCCTTCAAAAAAAACTTTATGTTCAGGTATTAAACAACTTCCTCGGTAGAAACTGAACTTACTTATTTCTCCATTTGTAACCACGTTGGAACCAACCCTGGAATGTAGCAATATCGGCATTTTCTCCATTGCGGTTATAATTCTCAAAAACCAAAACATTCTCAGATTGCTTGAGACATTTTCCTTCATCAGCAACGAATGGATATTGTAGTATCCTCGCTGGACTAGAAACCCTCTTAATTGGTAATCTTGAACTGGGTTCAGACATCGATGATACCTGCATATTGTTGAACATTTAAATAATGTAGCTTATTGGTATAAGAATACGTCTGTAAACTATGTGTGACTCATGACCTAATGCCTATTAACATCTGTACCCTACGGGTAACTCTTGACCTAACACAAGTTAACATATGTGACCTGCATGAAGTCGAGACCTAATGTTTGTTACCATCTGTGACCTGCATGGACTGTGGCCTAACGCCAAATGACATCTGTGACCTGCATAGACTGGTGACCTAATGCCAATTGACATCTGTGACCTGTATGGACTCCTAACCTAATGCATGTTTACATCTGTGACTTCAATGTAACTCGGTTCATAGTATAAGTTCACATCTATGACATGCATGTATTACAAAGAACTTGTGAAAGTCTCTAAAATTAGAGTGTACCTTTGCCTTTGTGGATTCAATCTGTTGCTAAATTGTTTTGGAGTCAATCGGAGTTTGCAGCTCATCTTGCGTAAATTCAAGACCCAAATCGAAGGAAGGAGGCTACAGACTGGGTTGGATCTCAAGGTCGTCATCAAGATTCATCTGCCTCTTTCCCTTCTTGTCCATATTCGATCTAACCTCTTCGGTCTGAGATTATAGCAAACATGAAAATTAAAATGAAACTGTATGTCATTCAAAAAACAAAATAACTAGGTCATACTTACTACAGCATGCTTCTCAGATACGTTCACAGCGTGACTTTCTTGATCATCTTTGGATCTTTCATCGAGTTTTTTCAACATCTCTTCCATAGTACTAGATATTAACACAGTTATAGACTCAAACATGAACTGCATGTTTGTCTTGATTTCTAGCATGTCATTTTAATCCCATTGTATTTCTGCACAATGTCATCCATCTTCCTCATTTGTTCAACCTGTGTGGATGCCAAATATAACCTCCTCTCAACCTTTTTAACAGTCAAGACCTCGTTCTTTGAAATAAGTTTAGAAATTTTCATGGTTAGTTCTTTCCTTAACTCCTCGACCGCTTGCATTGTGTGTACAATAAATCAGTTACGTAGTAATTGTATGACGTGATATATGAAAGACATTAGTTTGCCAATGCAAGTGAAAATGAACCATCTGTGACCAAGTTATATGCACATGTGACTTGTGGATAGAGATCTGTGACTTTCATTGGTTTAAATGACATGGGACCTATGTTAGTAATCTGATCCAAGTTAGTACCTCCATGATATTAAGTTTAATAACAACTTACGTCGTCCATCGGTGGGACATCTGAACGAGGTTTCTGTACATGACGAGGTTCAGATGACGGTCCCTCCTCGACTGGAGAGTGTACATGTGCATGTGTCTCCTGCTACATCGGTGGAGTATCAGCAAAGTCATCATCACCTTCATTTGCAACATCGGCATCAGTTCTACTATCGGTTATCCTAAGAACCGTTGTAGACATTTTCCCACCTGAAACACCTGCCTCGCTACTCGTTCCAGCAACTGACCTTTTCATCCTTTGCTTCTTTTTCCCACTATCGCGTGACGTACTTAGATGAACTGGTTTGATGTACTGAACCCCTATCATATCGGCATATGCATCTCATTCTCTGATGGGTAAAGGTTACAGATTTGAATCTAACATAAAACCAAAAAAAGAATTGTTAAAAACGATAAACATCTTAAGAATCTATTAATTCACTAAATTTGAAATGATTACATTAGGGTTTGTGAAACATTCTTCGAGTTTAGCTGCGGATGACTTCTCATCTGCCTTCCAGTTTAGGGTCTGAGGATGGGATACGGGCATCCTTGTGACAATGGTTCCAACCAGACTGAAAATAGTCTCATATATCCATACTTGAAATGGTAATAATAGACCCCTCAGCCTGTAATGGCTCGTCCTCTTACTCAGCCCCTCTCTCATGTCATTCAAAGTAGTTTCAAATAGGATCTTTCCCGATGGAAATGTGTCAATCACAGAAAAGTCTTGTACAAGCACAAATAAATAATGATCCACTACCTTCTTGTAGTCTCTTGGAAACAGATATGATGTAATAAAATACAATGTACCCAGCTTTGCCACATCTTTGTCTACAAACACTTCTCCCACATCTTGTTCTAGAAGTTAACAGGCTGAAATGAATGCACCCCTCATGTCTTCGTGTGTGACAGTGTTCAATTAGCTAAAATATTTGTCCTTCAGCCTTGAATGATTGTTTTCAAGTGCAGTTATGTCGCTATTCCCTGTGCATCGCAGACCCGTGACTAAACATAATTCGACCATGGAGAACCTTACAAATCTACTTGATATGCAAAACCACATTTCATCTTCATTCGGTGCATGCTCCTGTCTGAGAAGATAGTAGTGGATCAACTGTAGCTGAAGTACTATGTCGTGGCACTCCAAAAAATGCGCAAAGCATGAACCCATTAGCATTCTTCGTTGGGCTTTACTCAAATATTTATTCAGGCTGTTGATAACACCTTTGCCATGGACGTGGTAATTTTTCCTGGAAACCATTTGTGTTGCGGTAACAAGAATTTCCACACTTGCAGCAGAAGTTTATATCAGGTCACAAATGAAACATGATAGAGGTCACAGACACAATTACGTAAAACACTCAGTCACAGACGCCTATAAACATATAACAGGTAACAGAATTAGGTTACAGACACATTATAATCTCAACGACACGTGGGAATATATGTCACAGATCCATTACACTCTGTTTGGAATTGAATTTTGAAAAATCCTTCCAACATATAAACCCCCAACCTGCAACAGAAGTATATATCAGGTCACAGATGCAACATGCCAGTGGTCATAGCCACACATTACATAAAACACTTAGGTCACATACGTGTATAATTATATAACATGTGACTAAATGAGGTCATAGATCCCTTAAAATCTCAATGACAGAAGAGAAGTAGGTCACAGATCCATTACACTCTGTGTGAATGGAAATTCCAAAAAACACTTCCAACATATAACCCCCCAACCTTGAATACTACTTCTCAGACAAATTACAGTTCACAAATGAAATAAACAAACAAATGTGTCACTCTGAAAACACCTAAACCATGTCCAATGTCATTGTTCTGTATCATAAACGAACAAATTCCAAAAAACGAACAAAAAGTTAAGTTACCTTTTCCTCGGACTGATTGCTACTTGACCTGCGCGATTTTTGCTTTGTTCTAGAGTTTTATTCGAACTGTCCAATGTCTTCCTTTTGCTTGTTTGACCCGGCGTTTGCACCGTCCTCTTCCCCTTCTTTTCATCATTTTTTCCGCCATTCCTAATCACTACCCACTAGAGAGAGATAATCACACTGCAAATAAAAGGGAATGCACCAGAGATTGGGTGGAGTTTGGAGATTTCTCACGGCTGATTTTGGAAACGAGATGGAGAATGGGCGCCAATAAGGTGGAGATGAGATTGTGCTCGAGAGAAAATATGGCTTTAATAAAAATGAAAGTTAGGATATTAACCAATTTGAAACCCACCATTAACGGGATACGCGCGTCAATTAATTAAAAGATTTATTATTTAATTAAAATGATAAAACCTGAAAATTGAATAAATAAATTACAAACTTGATTTATAAAAATGGATCTTTAAACACCTGTTTTTATGTAATTTCCACATTCTTCAATTCAGAGAACTAATTAGGTAGTAGCCAATCTACTCACCGGATAGTGCTAGTTGTTTAGGCCTACCGGCCCGTAATAAGGGCCTACCTAAGTACTGGCCTTGTAGATAGGCCGACATATGGCAGGCCTAATAAATGAATTTTAAAAAATGATTTTTATGCACTTTAATTTAAATTTAATTAAAGCTAAATATATTAACACCACTATTTTTAGCCTCTATTTGGTACCCATTATTTTTTCATTCTCATTATTTTACTCATTTTTAACCACACATACTTCAATAAAATAATATTTTTCATCACATCATTAATTTTTTTTTCAACCACATTATTCATCAATCTACTATTTCAAAATACATTTTTTTTTTCAAAATAATGTCGCTAAAACACACCCTTACACTACATTTTAATTGTATGAAAGGTTCATAACATTTACACATTATCATATTTATATTTCAAACTTTTTTCATCGCATTCTTATTTTCAAATTGATATAAATTGTTCCCGATTATGATTTTTCTTCAAATTTTTATTTAAAATAGAGTAAAAAGATTCATTTATCTATTGTGTTTTTAAATTAACAAAACAAATAATAATGTGCGTAAACTGTGATTAAACACTTGGCCCTCATTTTAAAGCATATTGACAATATTTTTGGGCGAAAATCATGATTAAAAATAAAATTTTCTGATCAATTAAATGTTAAAAATAAGAATGTGATGAAGAAATTAAAGATTAAGAGTGAATAAAATTTAATGACATTTAATAAAATTAAAATGTGATGTATTTATTAAAAAAATGTAGTATGAATATAATATTCCTTTAAATAAAAGTTGTACTATTGAGGAAAATTACTAGATAATTATGCCTACTAATTACATTTGTGTTATAATAGACATCTAAGTCATAAATATATGCAAGAATAATTTAAGTTTTACACAAATTGATAAATATGGCCATCAATTGTAATAACTCTAATTATCCGTAGAGTTCTGAATAGTGGTGGCAACGAGCCGAACCCGAGCCGGAAAAAAAAAAGCTCGAGCCGAGCCTGAACTTTTTTTGGCCCTAGCCGAGCCGAGCCCGGCCAAAAAAATTGAGGCTCGGCCCGAGCCCATTTTTTTAATTTTTTTTTCGCAAGGCAGCTTTTCCAAAGCTGCCATTAAAAAAAAATTAATTTTTTTTTTAATTGGCCGGCTCGCCCGGGCCTTGGCTCGATTTTTATGAGCCGAGCCCGAGCCGACGATCTTTTTTGCCAAACGAGCTTTTTTGCCACCACTAGTTCTGAATCATAATTAGATTCAAGATTGCTAGGTCAGTGGATTGTACCAAACTACCAATCAGAATAACTAAAGTTATACATATAAGATAATTATTTCCATCAATTAAAATAATTAACATAATCTTTTATGAATTAATCCCTAATTATTAATAAAATTGTGGAACTATAAATACTTAATAAGTACATTATAGATGATATTTTTTGGTCAATTACAACCAGGGGCGGATCCAAGAACTTGAGTGAGCTAAGGTGGTCGTTGGCTGCTGATGGTCGCAATAACATGATTTCTTATTAATATTTAATTAAATAATATTGAAAATATTCTTCAATATAAACGTAAAAGACATATACAATGAAAATATAATCCAAAAAAATTTAAAAAAAAATTAAAAACATTTTTTGAATCATATACACGTGATCAAGTTTCAAGTTGTAGCAGACTTGAGCGATAGAAGATTACGTAAATCATGATTAGACTGTAAATACAAGTTCTAGACTTAGACAAAGTTTATGTAAAATTTTTAAAACAATCATTTTATAACTACTTTTTACTCAAAAATGTATTTTTGAACTCTTAAAAGATTAAAGAACGGCATTTAGATTGTCTAAATTTAAATTATACAAAATAAATTGATAACATCTAACAATAAAAATATATATTATGCATTGTTATTATAACTAACCCGATCATTGATTGTATAGATCATCGGGTCAGTGGTTCAACCACTAGATTATTGAAATATAGAATTTTAGTTATAAAAATAATTTTTAAAACAAGTAGTCTATTACTTTCTAAATCGAATACAATATTTTAAGGTAAATAGTACAAAACATCCATACCTTTCAATGTNAGATCATCGGGTCAGTGGTTCAACCACTAGATTATTGAAATATAGAATTTTAGTTATAAAAATAATTTTTAAAACAAGTAGTCTATTACTTTCTAAATCGAATACAATATTTTAAGGTAAATAGTACAAAACATCCATACCTTTCAATGTCATTGTGCAAAATGTGCATACCTTTCATTTTTTTGACATTTTCACCTCTACCTTCCACATTTCATTGAACAAAAGGTCATTTTCAACCATTTTCCTATAAAATGATGATTTTACCCTCTTACTCAAATGAAACAAAAAGAAAAGAAAAGAAAAAATAAACAACTAATTGTAATCACAGTCCTAATTTTTTTTTTAAAAAAGTGCAAATGAGTCCAGAATTTATGAAAATATTTAAAATAACAAAAAAAACTCTCTCTCCTCTCCTAATACATGTTGATCTGATATAACTCAAGATCAAAATATGTCACAAGTATCATAATAATCGTAAAAGGGTCTTTCGTAGAAATTGGAAAAAAAAAAGTCTCTTTAAAGTTAGTGCCTTCTATTTTAGTAATGCTATTTGCAACAAAACAAGTTTATATCTTTCCACACCACCCTTCAAATGCCTCTTGATTTTAAATATCCATTTACAACCAATGAATTTTGCACCTTTAGGCAATGGGATGAGTTCCCAAACATCAATATCTTTCATGGACTTTATCTTTTTATTCATGACATCAATTCACTCTTGAAAATTATTCATTTTCATTGCTTGATTAGATCTTCTTCCACCAATCCAATGCAATCGTTATTTTCTTAGAAAACAACTATAAAGTCATCCGGAATTGATTTTATCCTTTCTCTAATAGATCTCTACATTTGGTCTTTAGGTTGTTTGAGTTAGTTTTTTTGAAACAATCTCTTGATTGTGTATAGGGGGTTTTGTAATATTGTATTGATCAAAATTGCTTATTTAATATGATATGGAGTAAGAATTTGTCATTGATCCTGATTGTTGTCAATTACAACAAAAGAGATGTACACATATTCTTCCTTAAAGACAAAGCTCTTAACCTTAAAACCTTATCACCTCGCAAACTCCACATTCTCAAAGAACCGGGCATTTTCCATTTTGAAAATTGACCAAGTAGTGGGATCTTAAAAATTTATATCCCCTTAATAGTTTCTTTACTTGGAACTTTATTGATAATTTAAACTATAGTCTATGAATGGTAATTGGGTGGGTATGGAACGGGTCGACTATTTCCATCCCCGTCCCGTTGAGTATTTTTATCACCTTATCCTCATACTTGGTTAAAGCGGAACGGGTCATGTTTAGGGCAGGATCGGGGTAGTGCGTGGCATGGTAGGTTCCTTGCCCCATTTATTTTTCTTTTTGTTCATTATTTTTTTTATATATTTAGTTAATAAATATTATTAATTTTGTTCCAATTTGTTAAGAACAACTTATGTTCTCTTTAAAAATGATGATAAATCTTTTATTTTTGTTTGATAACAAACTTAAATTTAAAATTAACTTTAAATGGTGTAGGTAGTGTGGGGCGGGAACTATGTTTCCAATACCCGCCACATACCCGTTTTGGGGCAATGATCCCCACCCCGTTTATCAGATTAGGTAGGTAATTTTTGTCCCATTTGAGGCTAGCCCCATGAGTATTGGCTTGGATGAGTTTTTTTGTCATCCTTACTGTAGTGTTTAGTGCATCTCCCTAGAGAGATTATAGTAAGATGGAATGACCAACCTTACTCCTTACCGTATCTTTAAATGTTATATTCCATCTATCAACAACACCATTCATGCTAGATGATTCAGCATGGTGTACTGTAGGATGATTCCACATTCCTCTAGGAATTTAGCAAAAGGCCTTGGACATTGTTCTCCCGATCCTTCATATCTGCCATAGTAGTCACCATTACGCTTAGATCTAGCGTATTTTATTTTTTTGCTAAGTTGATTTTCAGGTTCAGCCTTATATGCCTTGAACATGTCCAGTGATTAGGATTTCTAATAGATGAGATATAGGTAGCCATAATGAGAAAAATTTGTCTACGAACATAATAAATTATTGTTGACAATTTCTCGAAGGAAATGACCTGCATATATCTGTATGAGTTAGTTTTAAGGTGTCTGAAGTCCCATGGGCACCCAATTTCCTTATGTTTGTTTTTTCCCTTAATGCAATTAACATAAATTCTTAAGTCTAAAAAATACTAGGGATCAAGAATTTCTTCTGATACAAGTTTTTTCAATCTCTTTTGAGAGATGTGACCTGAGCGCTTGTGCAATAATGAAGCGAAATTTTCATTGGTTAATTTACATTTAATACCACATATATTCACATGCAAGGTCTTATTAGAAGAGGCAATCGAATTAAGTGAATACAGGTTATCATCACCAAATAAAGAATCGGTACCCACATAATTAATTAAGAAAAATACGAAATTGACTATTCCCAATTGAACAAGAGTAATCGAATTTGTACAATTTAAAAATAAAAACCAAATTCCGTCCTAAAAAATGGTACATCAAATATCTCTTTCAAATGTAAACAGTAACCAATCTTTAATGTTAACCTAAAAGTCCCTATAACCTCAAATTTAACAGATTTACCATTGACCACATAAATGAATCTTTTAGCATCAATTGGCTTTTGGTTGTTCAAGTAACCTCGCATAGACATGTTATATGAGTAGTAGCATCGGAATCTATCCACCAAGTGAGTTTATGTACTGAAACTAAATTAATCTTAGAAAGTGAGAAATGTACTTTCCTTTACATGTCAATCGTGGTATTTACTATAGTCCATTTTTATGTGTCCCAAATTTTTACAAAAGTAACAACCAGATGATGTATCATTTTCAAGCTTTTGCTGTTTCTTTTGAGCTAAATTAGATGCAAGTTTCTTATTATTTAACTTGTCCTTAGAGGTACTTGTCAAGTGAGCACTTTCAGTTCTCTCTTGCATTAGCATTTTTTTTTGTTCACAATATGAAATGAGCTTATTAAGTACCCATTTCCCATTTTGATAATTGTAATTGACTTTAAATTAGCTTAATTGTGAAGGAATAAAAATCAAAACCAAATACACGAGCAAGTCATTAGATAGATCAAACTTTAATACCTTTAGTTTTGAAGCAATATGCGGTATCTCTATGATGTATTCCCATATTTTTTTTCCCTTATACTTTAGTGAAACTAAGTTCACCAAAGTGTAGTAGTTTCAACTTTATCGTTTTACACAAAAAAGTTTTTCAATTTTGTCAAAAAATTCTTGTCAATAGTTACCTTATTGGATAGAGCATCTCTAATTGTTACTGAAATTCCTTCTGCGTGATCATAAGACTCATGCAATTTGAACGATTCCACTTATCTGAATCCTGTTTTCAAAAGCAAAACTCTTATCCGTAAGAGTAGTGCGTTGTCCAGCCCTTAACGCAAGTTCTAGATCCATGCAGTCAAGAATATGAACATTCTCTTTCCAGTTCGTAAAATTTGGTTCTGCATAGGAATTGAGGTAATGTTAACAGATATTGTAGAAGTTGATGAATTAATTGAATAGAGAACTTAAACTTTAATGTTTACATAGGAATCCCAATTAGACAATCCACAAATTCAAATAGTGCTAAGCCCCATTACAAGAGACCGAACAATTTAGTCTTTGGATAGAAATATCAACTTGTAATTGATACTCTCTTAGTGTAGTAATCAACTATTGACGATAAACCATGTCAAACATTATATTTATTTTTGGAGCGACTCAATGTTCACATAGAAAACTTTATAATACATATTTATTACCATAGTAGTGTAAATAATTTGATCAAATATCGACCTTCCTTTGAACCGGTCAATACCCCTATGAATTACATACATATAACAATTCTAGTATTCCAAATAAATCAATTTAGACAAAAGAGATTACTTTAGTGATATGTTGTTTCCATTAATCTATTTTAGAAAATTAGTAATTTGAAAGAGATTTTAAGTAGTAAGATTTGAAATTGATGGCCCTTTATCTTTTATCTTTTATTTGTTTTAACAACAACAAAAAAAATAGCAAAATGGCGCCGTCTATTGCTCTAGAGTCAACGACCCATACCGCAAATTTTGGTTTTCATCCCATAAAAAACCCAGTAACTCACACCGTCCAAAAAAAGCCACCACATCTTGTTAGTCCCCATTACTCATGAATCAAATCTTGATCCAAAACTCAATACATAAGTTACAATAGACATCAACAACAATCTCAATCCACTATAACTTAATCATGCCAAAAAACAAAGAATTGTAAAACTTGAATAACACCATGCTCAAAGTACGAAACCTTTAATTCATTACAGCAAATTAATTCCAAAATCCAAGGTCTTGATTCTTTCCCAGAATTATCCGTGTTTTGAATAAAATAAATTCTAGAATTTCAGAAAGGCTTGATAATTATTTCAAAAATATGATGTTCACGTATGAGTGAATATTTGAAATTCACCGTGTCGCATGATGGATAATTTGATTCGTTCACGTGACTATTTTGATGACTAGACTTTGTAATTCATTTAGATTTACTAAAATCAACCTTGTTTTATTGTATATGTGTATGTATTGTTGAGTATTTACTATTTAATATTGCAAAAACCGTTTTATTACCAATGCCCTTCAAAATAATATAGGCCTGAAAGTAAGAGCTGATGCTTTATCGACAATTTGCCAAATTTGTGTAGTATACGATTTGTAAATAAAAATGTTGGAATTTAATTTGTCATGTGGGCCTACATATGTAATTAATTGTGTGTAAATACTATCTTAAAGTTAATTCTAATTAAAGTGATCAAATAAAGAATTAAAGTTATGTGCTATGTGTAGGCCTAAATATGTGTAGAGACCAGATCCATTAAAGTTGTATTTCATAATGTGCCGAAATACATATGGAAATATAAAGTGGTAATTACACTAAACCAGCTATTAAGTTTGGACTTTTAAAAAATCAGGTTCTCACTTTTTTTTTTACATTTATCAGGTTTTTATAATTTTAT
>CAIGRO010066855.1:0-17696 GCA_903798355.1 Fraxinus baroniana
GTGCAAGGATTTTTGATGGTATACAAATTAAATTTAGAACTCGAAATTGTTACTGTGTTAGTCATTTCTATTTTGTCACTAACGTGCAACGCACATTTTCCTCACTAATAATTTTAAAAAGGGTAATTTACAAAAATTGTCAATTTCATGCTTGTCAATTGAAAATAGTCGAATTTTGAAAATGACCAAATTTGGTACCAAATTATCTATCATGCCCTCAATGAAAAATGAAATAATTTTTTTTTTTTCAATTTGTCATAAATTTGAGAAGAACAAGTAGCTTCCATGAGAAGCTACATTAATACTAGCTAATACCTAATCAATTTATTTGCTTTTATTATCTATTAGATATTGACCGAAAACTTTGGAAAAAATGAAGAAGTTGAAATAGAAATGTCATTAACGCTAAACAAAAAATATTTATATGCTTCCAATTCATAAGAAAATCATATAACACTCGATGGAGTTAAATGCTTTCGCTTTGACAAAAGTATAATTGAAGAATGCTCAATAATCTTTGATCAGATTATTACTTACTCGTTGAATTAAAAAAAATCCATCCACCATTCATTAAGAATATATTTCTCTCATTTGATTGACCTGATTCCACGGATTGACTTGATCCCAACACCATCAAATAAAAAGAATATTTGATTAAAATGGACAATAGAACGATCTACAAAGCAATATGAAGACACTTTTCATTATTATTATTATTATTTTGATAACCGTGAATATTCGGACCAACTTGCGCGCACCTTGACTAATGTCACGGGGCCCTGAAATTTACAATCGGATACTCACTTCAGTGACTCAGAGGGGATTCAAACTGGTGATCATTGGGGAGCAAACTCAATATCTAACCAATTGAGCAACCCCTCAGGATTCAACTCGTTATTATTTGTCTCTCAAAGTAATTCATTGATTATCAATCGAGAATTTAAGTTACTTTTTATTTGAACTCCATTTTAATGAGGTTTTAGAGAAAAATGTATTTTAAAATAGTGATTTTTTGAAGAAAAAAAACGTGTGGTTAAAAGATTGAAAAATTTTAAAATTACGTGCATTTTATTTTTTCGAATAATGTGCAGTTTAAAAAAAGAAAGAAAAAATTATTGAAATTTTAACGGAGTTCAAACATGGACTTACTCAAAATCACACATTAATTTAAACTATATTCATAACTATTATCCACTTATTTCTCCCTTTTTTATTAGCTATTATACATCTAGTTTTAAATACATGACGTGGGCTGGGCAATCACTTATAAGTAATTCTTAATAATAAGCAAAGAAAATATTTGATCAATTTTTATTTTGTTTTCTTTTCAATGATAAATGGAAAAAAAAAAAAAAAAAATTGATAGCTTTGAATGGACTCTCGCAATAAGATCTGAGTTTGCCTTTTAGAGAGCCATTATGGAAAGCAATATTTAAATATTCTTTTAGACAAATCATAAAGCAATTTTCCAAAAATAACTTCCAATAACAATAAATGTGCAAATCTAAAGAATCAATTAAATAAGGTACATTGAGACATTAGGCATGATTGATTATGGATATATAAAACATTTTTATTTTTATTTTTTTAATTTTTGCAAATTATAAATACAAATAAAGGCTGGTCTGAACTAAGAGAAAGATAATAAAAGAATTACTTCATTCTTTCTGAAACCGAACTTGTGTTCTTAAAGGAGCCATTAAGGTTAGGCTTCTTGTTTCATTATTATTTCTGCTTCTATTAGCTGTTTTGATTCTTGTATGTATTGTTTAATCAGTTTGTCATTGAATAAGTAAGTTTAATCAATAGAACTCAACTTTTATTTAAAAAGGTTGAACCTCAACCTTGAGGGCCCCCACCTGCCCTGTCTTGGGTTTTGGTGAAGGAGGTAAATCACAGGTTATACCTCTAAGGGTACAGGGTGGGAGACTGCTTGTATACTTACACTTAACAAAGGGCAAAATCCATGAACTCAACTTTTATTTAAATTTGTATAAAAATTGTACATGGGTTGGCAAAAATAATGGGAACCGACTAGTTCGGTTCGATCTCGAATTTTTAATATTTTTCGAAGGTGGGTTAGATTCTACTACATAGTGACAGTTAAAATCTTATTTATTGTATTTTGTAACAGGATGGGGCGTGCGAAATTGAACATGGAACTGATAAGCAAGGAGAAATCAAGAAACATAACATTCAAGAAAAGAAAGGAGGGTTTGATGAGAAAAATGCATGAATTCGCCACTTTGTGTGATGTTAGTGCGTGCATGATAATCTATCCCCCAACACAAGACAAGAACACGGTTGAGCCAGAAATATGGCCACAAAATGTCGAAGAAATACGCCGAATAATCGACATATACAAGAACAAGAACAAAGATTGTGGGAACAAAACGTTCGGCCTGTCTGATTTTTTTCACGACCGGAAGCGAAAAGTCGAAGAAGAGCTTGTCAAATTGAGGAAAAAGAACATGGAAGCCAAGTACCCTGCACGGATGAAGCTGATGGATGAACTGTCAGAAATTCAGTTGAGGGAGTTTTTTGCCTTGTTGAGCAATAAGGCCGAATACGTCAAGTCGAGGATTGAAATGTTGAAACGAAACGACAATGGATTCGATATGAATATGATGGATTTGGGACACAGAAGATTGATCCAAAGAGGCATAGAATTGGAGGTGATAGATCAGCAAGCAATTTCCTCTATGAAACCAATTGAAATGCATGTGCCTATGCCTATCCATTATCCCAGTACTGATCATCACCAAGAAATGCATTCTGTGAATCAGAATTCAATGATGATGCTTTTGATGAATGACAATGATTGTTTGCAATTTGGTGGTGCGTCAAATGGAAGTAATATTCAGTGTGCTTCATTTAAGAGACAGGTGTTTTATGAGTCGACGGCTGCCGCCGGGCTTGGGGTGGTGGACAATGTAATGTGCCATAATCCGGTACCGTTAGCACGATACTATGCGGTGGCTCCGCCTGTACTGCCGCCCGTGCCACATCCGTACATGCAGTGTGCCCTGATGCCCGGTATTGCGCCTCCACAACTTAATTCTTTGAAGGAAAGTGATGAACAAGATGTTTTTGAATATCAAATCAAGAACCAGAGGGCAATGTACTATGATTGAGTCGTCATGTGATTTGTGTGATGAACCTTTGAAATTTTTCTTTTTCTTTTTTTTTTTTTTTTAAGTTTTTTTTCACTTTAGTTTTAAGTAAGTTTGATCATTAGTTTGGAGTCCCTTAAGAGGGATCGCTAGTTGAATAATTATGAATTCAATTTTTTATTATATTGCGTTCTTAGCTCGTAAACTTTGCACATTCCTTGCACGTGCATGTCACGCTGCTTGAACTAGAATGCGGTATATCATTTTTTGAGTTGAAAAATGATGCAAGTACATGGCATTTCAACATAATTTTGACAGAAAAAAGACTTGGCAGATTTGCATTGGAAGGAGCAAAAAAAAATGCCAACATGGTGTTGCCACATCAGCACCCTGTTTTTATTCTGTTGAAATTCCTTGTACTTGCAGTTTTATTCTGTTGAAATTCTTTGCATGTGAGCTTTATATTTGTTGCGCGTGCATGCCACGTTCTAATACTTGCCCTATTTTGTAACTTTCTTTCTTTCATCCATCCATGAAGTTGTAAAACGAGAGGAATGGACGACTATCTAGTGAGAGTTGTCTTGATTGTGTACCATGGGGTCCCTATGAATAGAGGACAAGTGAATCATCACTTGTAATACGCAATGAAGAAACATTAACACTTAACGATAAGGTAGTCTAATGGAGATTAAAAAAAGAATCATATTTCGTCGAACTTATTTTCCCATTTTAGATTACTTTGTAATAATTTATACAATATAAGGGACAAAAAGTTAAATATTAAATTGAAGAATTATTTCGTTAAATAATAAAAGTAATTGAAATAATATTAATGTAATTTAAATTGAAGTTCATATGTTCCACTGAAAATTTAAATCATTAGATTGGAGACACAATTGACAATTTGTACCCAAAACAAATATGCTAAACCCCTCTTTCACGTAAAATTACAAGTATAGTGCAATAATAGTATGTATCTGCATCAATTAAATCAGTGCGTGATGTTTGTTGTTATTGATAGACATACAAATCACGATATATCCTACGGTGTACAATATACAATTCTCCGAACCTTCTTGCTCTCCTTATAACGCAAAAATGTTTCAATGAATTTATTTTTCTTCTTGAAGGGGTGTGACAAGAATACAAATACGAAGAAAAAACTCAAACAAGCATGCATGATTTGCACATGAGGTGCATGGTAGATCTAGTGCATTGATTTCAAAAGCCGGGGCCATCATTTAGTTGCATGCACGATTCGTGCATGAGCTGTGTGATAGATTTGGTGCATTGATTTCAATTTTCATTTTCCGGTCGCTTTGGATTCAAGGGTTGCAATCTCTTCACCAATTGAAAGTCCACATTGCTTACAAGGGTAACATGTTTTAAAGGAGTATTGAGAACATCTCAAATTGAATCTCCCTTTCTAGGAAAATGAGCTTTAGCCCCCGTTTGGCACCATTTTTTTTTTCTCTTTCTTCATTTTAACCACACATTTTATCAATAAAATAATATTACACATAAACCTAAAAATTCTCATTACTTTTTAACCACACATTCTTCCATCAATCGCTATTTAAAAACATATTTTTCAAATAAAATGAGTGTCAAACACCCTCTTAAATTTGAGTGAGTCGAGCTTGTATTTGATTTATGAATTTGTAAGGGCACAAGAGATACAAACACGTAAGATCGTCCATTCATTTGATGGCACGTGTTTATGTGTCATAATTGTTGCTTTTTCAGATTGAATTAGGATGTTTTGCCAGGCCTGTAAAAGGCTTGGCAAAGCAGCCTCTCTCACATGATGCGGTATGGGACCCGCCTCATTAAAAAAGTAGAAAAAAAAAATTACCCACCCCCCTATTTGTGAGTATTAGGTGTGAACCCCTACCCGGTAGTGAAGCTTCACTCTTTCATATTAGACTCTCATAGGATGACACGCGTTACATTGTTTCTCTCTTACTTTTATAAAAAATAGTTTTTAATATTTACTTCACTCTTACATTTTCATTAAAAAGTTAAACGGACTCGTGAACTTATACGGTTAAACGAAAATTCAGAAAATTAATCTTATTAAATTGATTCATTACATACTACACAATACCTACAAATATTATTTGGTTGAAATACAAATAACGCAACATCTAACTTCTTTTTTCAAAGTCCAAAAATGAAAAAACCATACTATACTAACGTTGTCTTTCCTTTTTGTTTATTCATATATTTTAGTTTGTCTGCATGATGCAAGCAAATATTTTTATATGGTTGAAAATAGTGTTTTTAATAGAAAAATTATTAAAATAATATGTGGTGAAAAGTAATAAGAGAAAGAAATGGGGTAAAATAAATTTTGACATCATGTTGTTACTTTTAGTGGGTGGTTCGAAAAATTAATAAATAAAATAAATAGAGAAATATTGTAGATATTGATTAATTTTTTTTTTAATTCTATCGCTGCTTAGCATCTTTGCTTACATGAATGTAGCACATCCTTTATTAAGCTAGAAAAATGTTACTTGTACATAATGGTATACACCCTCACTCACATGGGAGTGTGATCCACTTGTATAAAATATTTTTTTATTTAAGCGGGCCCCACCCCCATGTGAGAGGGGTGTACACCCCATGTATACCTTGATGTACCGATAGCAAAATCGAGTGAGTTGACCTTATATTAACATGTTCATTCTCTGCACATGCACATTCCTTAAATGAACTTAAAAAATGAGTCACGATATACATTATTGTGTACTATATACAATTCTCCCAATTTTCTTGCTTCTCTCATGAACTTAAAAAAGAGTTTCAACGAATTTATGTCTCCTCTCAAAGGGGCATGCCAAGAATACAAATAGTAAAAGAGAGACAATATCTTCAATTGAAGAATGAGAGACAAAATATCCAACTAGCAATTAGCAACCAAAACTACTAGCACGAAATGCCGAGGTCGTCATTGCAGTCGTCATTCGGTTGCATGAATGATTTGCGCATGAGACGCGTGGTATATCCGGTGCATTAATTTCAAATTTTCATCTCCGGTCGCTTATGATTTCGAGGGTTGCGATCTCTTCACCAATGATGGTCCATGTTATACGGCATGGAAGTGTCGCATGTTTTCCTATAAAAAGCGAACATTTCCTCCACATTTTGCACTTTGGCAAAAACTCTTTGAAGCGATTTCCTTCGAAATTATTAGAATTGGTTAAGTATAGATATAGAAAAGTGACTTTCGTGACCATTTTGGCCAAATATCGATATTAATCCTATAGTTAAATTATGAAAATAAATAGACTAACTTGTTCTACTCGTCGAGAAGATCTTCTGGTATATTTGGAATCTTAAAATCAATTATGGGTGAATGAAAAATCACTGTCCAACGTTGGAAGGAAAGAAAGGAAACTGGCTAGGTATTTATCTAACTTCATCGCTCGCCTAGGGCTCGAGTGGTGAGGCTGTCGCTCGAGAGACAGGCGAACAATATGCTCTCTATTTCTGAAGTTTGAGCAATGAACATACGACGGTCTAGCGGTACCAAAAGTTGCGACCCTTGCAAAGGTTACTGAGTTTTGCGCGACACTTTACTCACAACTTTTCCTCCTCTATGAATCAAACCCTAGCCAAAACTTTGCATAAAAAACTGATTTTCCATTCAAAAGGAGTACAATAGCCTAATTTTGGCTCATTGATTCTTGTGTTTTGGAGTGCTACTAACACAAGAGGATTGTCCTTGTATCTTGGGAGTTTAATGCCATCATCCGTAAGCATCGTTGCGGGATACATTCGACTTAATGACAAGTAGTTCAACTCTTGCCTCGACTTTAATTTCATTTTGTGGCAGTAGTTTAATCATTTTGTGATTTATTCTGCGATTCATTGTCATTACTTTGTCCAAATTTGGTAATGTTGGTAAGTTTGTTTTTAAAGTCATCAATTCAATTTTCCATCAACAATCTTAAATCGAATTTTTTATTGAGTAATAACTTTATATTTTGGCCTTGTTTGAGCCATCTATTTTCCTCATTAAAATGAAAAATACGACAGTTATCCATCACATTAACATTTAAATTCAAAATTTCTATCTCTTATGTGGGTCTCAATAACGGCTATATTTTTCATTCTCATTTTAAAAAAAGATGGCTCAAACGGGTATATTCGTTTAAATTGATCCAGTTTCAATTTAACTTCTTCCACTCCTCAAATTTTGATTTTGTTGATTTATCTTATGTTTTGTGTAAACAAAAATGAATACAATTAACATTACCGATACTTCTTCAAATGATACATCGAATATGAGAACTTTGGAAGGAATTGTACCTTAACTTGGCTCCTACTGCTACGATTCATCCGGTTGCAGTTGTGCCTCCCACCGTCCATACTAATTCCGTTCCATATGGAAAGAAATCGGAGAAGTTTAGTGGGATTAATTTCAAGAGATAGCAGCAAAAAATGTTATTATATCTCACGATCCTAAATTTGGCAAAATTTTTAAAAGAAGATACTCCCACAATACAAGAAGGAGAAAATAATAAAATTTCAATGATTGCATTGAATGCTTGGACACATTTAGACTTTTTATGCAAAAACTATATTTTGAATGGGTTGAAAAACACATTGTATAATTTGTATAGTTCCATGAAATCTGCAAATAAACTGTAAGAAATTTTGGAGAAGAAATACAAAATTGAAGAAGCCAGAACTCAGCAAATTTGACTTAAGAACAAATAATTCAACTCTCGCCTCAACTTTGATTTCATTTTGTGGCGGTAGTTTTATCATTTTGTGATCTATTCTTCGATTCATTGCCATTGCTGTGTCCAAATTTGGTAAGATTGGTAAGTTTGTTTTTAAAGTCATCGCTCGATTCAATTTTCCATCAACAGAAATTTGATTTTTTTCTCCTAACCTTTTGTTTCGAATTTGTTAAATTGAGTCCCAGATTTTCTCTTTAGGTAATTTTCATTATTCTTCCAATCAAGATCTCCATTTGTGTACGTTCTCTCTTTCCTTATAATTATCCGCAACTATAATGTACTTAGCAGTTCATTCAAAGATTTGCAAAACTAAAGTACATTTCACTATACTTGCACGTGATGCTCGAGAATGTGGTACATTATTTGTTACGCTAACGTTACAATAACATGTTCATTTTTTCATCTGAACTTCGCACGTTCCTCGCACGTGCTTGAAACGTTACATTTTTGTACCATGTCACGTTCCTTGGCACGTGCATGAATATGCTACATTCTTTATCTAAGTTAACCCTTAAGCAACATGTTCATTCTTCGCACATGAACTGAACATTACATTCGTTGCACGAGCACACACTCCTAGCACGTGATTGTGACACGGGCATACACACTTAACAATAAGATGGTCCAATGTACTTTAAAATGGGCATGATAAGAATCAAAATAGGAAGAACTCCTCAAACAAGATGGACAAAGTATCAAACTAAAAACCAAAAGCTGCCAAAACTAAAACCAAGAAAAATGAAGAAATTTGAAGCAATTTTATAAATTTAAATTCACGGGGAAGTCAGAAAATAAAAATCAAAGACATTGCAGAATTCTTGTATTCCGACTAAGATTCAATTTTCAAGTCACTTGTCTTCTCTTGTATGAGAAACGTTATTGGGACTGATCAGAAACTATTGATCTTCGTTCGCCAATCATCCAATCCATCCCTTCAAATGCTTCTGTACCATTTCAAAATAGTAATTCTAACTTAATCAGAATAAAGAAAGAGTAAAATTATGAAAATAAGAATAAACACAGCACCATCTATTTGCCACGAGTCGCAAACATTCATTCTTTTACGAGATTAAAGATAAAGGTTGATTCTTGCTTGAGGACTATATCTCTCTCTAAAAATATGAACAATCCTAATAAAGGTTAAAAAATTAAAATAAAATTCATCTCCAATCACATGATGCAAAATGGGTTAGAATCATGAACTTCAATGGTTAGGAACAAAAATAAAACCCAAAGATTATTGTTGCATAGAAAATGTGGGATATACATTCACATTATACTAGTATCAGTCATCACGTAGTAGATAGAATTGACAAGGCCACAAGCCTTTCAAGGTATGTTTGGTACTCAACCCCTACCAGATAGTATTATAGACCAGATCTTAGCTTCTGTTTGTTCTTTAATACTTTCCAATGCAACCCAATCTCTTTTTCTTCTTTAATATATCCAATACAATCTAGTCCACCTCACCAAACAGGCCATCAAGGTAATGCCAACCGTGTTGTTCTAATGTTACAAGTATTCAAACATGCACACATAGAGGGAGGAAAGGAAAACACACCCCTGAATCATGATTTTGGGATTCTCCGGTTTCAGAGGCTGGTTTTGCATTCCTCTTGGCTTTGAGCAACTTTTCACGATTTTCATAGAAGTTGAAATCTTCTAATATAGAAGTCTTTTCTGAATAATTCTTGAAAATGCTAAGCATTTCTAACCCTTGCTTCAGTCCAATCTGTTAAGAACAATTATGATTACAAAAGCACCAGTCAAAATTATGAAACTGACTCTTCTAAATAAAAACATAGGGAAATCTGGTAAATAGTATTCATTAAAAAATGCCATAAAGAACATGGTTAATTTCAAGTTCAATTAAAATTACATGAACATCCATGTTCATATAAGTTCAAGGCTAGAAATTTGATTTAAAACGACATGTTCTAAAAGAATGTTGAAGCTTAAGTAAGAAAAAGTACCTCTTGTGCATCCCTGGTATATGTCACAGACCTATCATCATTGTTTTCAAGGGTAATATGTTTTAAATGAATGTTGGGAATGTCTTTAATTATGTGCCACTTCACAGGGAAGAAACCGTTCCACTTGTCGAGCTGCCAGAAATCCATATTTTTGTTGAAATCAACCTGTCCAATCATCTCAGCTACGCCTATGAACTGTCCACTCGCGTTCACCTTGATATAAACCAAGATATAAATCACTCAAACTAAAGAAATGCGTCTTGGGTAAGCAATACGGAACATGACTGAATAGTCAGTATAATGTACAAGATTTTAATTTCTTTTTCTTCTTTCATAAAGCCAATTCTATCAAATCATCCCTTCCAAACAAGCATGAGTGACTGAAACTACTAAAACAAAGCATAATGAGACTAAAAAAGTGGAGTACATGCTTTATGTAATGATAAACGCAGGTTTAGTTAAGATGATTATAGCAAAAGATCACAAACCCCAAAAACATTGACTGCTGAGTTGCAAAATAAAAGGAAGAAATGAAATAAGCTTACAGAAAAGAATAGAAAGACTGGACATTTCGCTCCTGATTTGCTCGATGTGCCATTCACATCACGGAAAGCAGCATCTAATTTCTTGTTGCCATTCAGAGTACTTGACCAAACCTCATATTTGATGCACTTGTGAATGTCATCCTCGCTATATGACTTGATCACATAAAACTTTGCTCTACCATATTGTATTTGAAACTCTACTAAGTTAAAGTTGACAGCACGGAATTGATCCTATTGTTGGCTCTAGGACCACGAGTTAATTCTGTTGATGGTCCAAATTCTCCATTTCTTCTAAATTTTTCTGTTGACTTGTATCCATTATTGTTGTTCCATACTCTGCCAGTTGATTGATAATTCACTGGACCATAGTGCATGAAACCACTTGAGTTTCGATTTGTGGACGATGAAAATTTTCCAACTGGTTGAAATCCATTCGGGATGGCAGTTGAACGGAAACCAGATCCTAACTGCAACAGATGATAACTTTAAGTCAAGAAAACATGTCTTCAAGACACCAGGGCAGACAAAAAATGACATCGAAAGATTTAGTAAATACAGATCCCAATAAACTAAGTGCATATTTGGTAGGGAGAACGTGATAGTACTAGACAATAAATATGAAAGAACAAGAAGCTAAAGATCTTGTTCGTTATACTGTTAAGTCATGTCCAATGGTATTTAAAAAATGTACACAGAGTATTTTTAATGATTACTTGCACAAAAAAAAAAAAAAAACGCAAGATGTGTCTCCCAGGAGCCAGGGTGGAGAGCTTATGTATATGCCTGAGCTATTAACCTTATGATAACTCTCGCTTGCAACAAAATCAATTCCAACTTGCGGGGAATCGAACTCTGCACACTACCGTGCTGAGCCCTAACCGTCCTCCCCTTTGGCATTGGGAGATTTGCCCTGGGGGCCTCCAAAAGTAATATAACTTCCAATTGAATATGGAATAGTGCCTGCGATGTTGTGTTTTTTTTTTTTTTAGACATTAAAATGAATAAAAAAAGCTACTAAGAGGTAATTAATTAGTTTTAAAAAAAAAAAAAAAAAAACCCTTCAAAAAATAAGAAAAAGGAATACAAAGTGTCAGTTTAAGTTTTACGTAGTAGCCGCTAAAGACTACAATACACTATATAGGTAGTTTAGGAGAATATGAAGTTCAGATTAACCCAGAAGAAATCATGATATACCTTGTTTAACGGATTGAGTGGCTGAGTAGGACGGATAGAGTTTGAAAAATTAGAAGCAGGCTGTTTTACTTTTGGGTTCCAACCCAAACTTGAAGCCTCTATTGAAATATTGTTATTGTTTTTTGTCGAGTTGAAAGCATTCGACTTCCCCGAACCACTTGGTCCCATCATAGACCTCATAGTACCGGATTTAGCAGCAGAGCCAAATGAGCCATTTCCATCATAGGTAGAATCATACGTGTAGCATGGAAAGGCTTCTGATCCATAAGGACCATAGCCAGGCATATAATAGAGAAGTGAATTATTATCTGCTTGGATACCCTGGTAAGTAGTGACTTAATAAATTATCATGTAAAGAGCAAAAATAAAGAAAACAACAAATTACAGGAGTTCTACAGGAGAAGAAGCTTCAAAATCATAGATATTATACACTGGGTAAATTTACAATTCCAGTCTTGTGGGAAGAACGTACTTTGTAAGAACCACCTGATGTGCTAAAATAACCTTTGTCATCCGACTGAGCAATGGTACCATTATATCCTGCAATAACATCGAAGTAGTAATACAGTAAATACACTAAACCGATCATTTGAGTGATTTACAAATGATCTTCAGCTTCACATATGAACAATATCGACAAATGTGTACGAATCTTGCACTGCCCTCCAACCTAACTAGAAACAACATCTTCCCCCAAATTCACTATCCCACTATCAAGAAAAAGGTGCAGTTTATAGAAACAATTTTTTAATACAGAACCAGTTAACTTCTAACCTGGGTAGTAATAGTCATAATAGCTAGTGGGTGAATAATAAACACCTTGCTCCGAACCTGATGTTTGATCAATAACAATTCCTTTGATACCGGATGTAGCATCCTCTATGGAAGATGCAAGAGAAACAGAAGCTGATGGTATTTCATCTTTCCCAGAAGCCTGAAAGGTCAAAACTCAGAAAATTCACATATTATGCACAAATTAACAAGAATGACTATTTTTTTGCTACTTCCCTCACAATTAAATTTCCAAAAGTATCCTTAATTTTTGCAATATAGGCATATTATGAATGCAGAAAACAGATGAAAAACAGATTAACTACACGCTACGAGAACTAGTAAATGTCATGAACAAAGCTCAGTATGGAAGTTGGAGAGTAAATGGGATCGTAAAATCATCATTGCAACTAAAATTACAATTTTACTGCCTACGATGCCAAGAGAGAAACGTGAGATACTGTATGCAATTCAACCATAACTAGCAAATTGATAGTCTGATCATAAAGAAAAGGTATATTTTTTGATAGAGTAATGTTTTTTACCTCGAATACAATGAGGCCTGAAACTTAAGAAGTATGATAATTGATTCAAACCCGGTAAAACAATTTGGAAGGAGGAGAAAGAGAACAGAACATTTAAGTTGGGTAACCGGTAAACAAATTATATAATTAATCAAGATAAATAATTGTCTCTCAAGAAAAGCCACCAAAAAGAGAGAGCAGAAAAGGTAATATGAATTATCTTGATGCCAAACTATGTCGATGAAGGCATACCATATCTTTTCCAGAATGTTCACTTGAGGAATCAGAACTCGGACCAGGAGCTATTGGCTCAGCTGTAACATATGGTCAAGTGCATCAGATATATATTTTCCTACAAAATTATATTTGACTTTGTACACCTTTATTATTCACTAACTATATACACAATACTACCTGAGAGAATATATAAATCAACTCTTGAGTTTATAACTTAATATTGGAACTCGTAAACCTATATACCCTTATTTTGTAAATTAAAGAGGCATTGTTGTTAAACAAAAAAAAGTGTCAAAGCTCTAGAAATGCATAAGATAAACTCCCTAAAGCAATTAATAAATTGATTTCTTCAGAGGACGTCGACGTAGTATTTAAACTAATGCTCCGTGCATGTTCTTATCCATCTTCATCAAAAACATTTCATGAATCCAATCATGCCAAACAAATGGCATATAATCAAGAGGCAAAGAATACCATTTTCTACATTCTTCCCTCCAGTCATTGTGTATCTTCAAATTAAACCTTCTGGCCTACAAACAACAGAACGAGGGAAAAGGATAAAACAAAAACACTTTGAACGCATATAGAAAAGACAGGTAATGTTCCCTCGGTATATTTAGTCATCAACAGTATGAGAAATAATCTTAATTATAAATAAATATCTCATAATTGAAATCCTGATTTTTCATCCAATAATAATGCTGGAAGAGTAAACAAATTAATCAATGAAAAATCAACAAAAGGTAGACATATATTGAGCATCCTCGTGCAAAAGGGGATTCTGTTATTCCCTCTTAGATGTGAAAGAGCAAGATTCTCTTAAAAATTTAGCAATGCAAAAAGATACACAACTCAACTTTTGGACACCATGAAAAAACTTTCATAAACCAGTCACTATTGAGGGTTTTTACATGGCCCAAAATATACAAACAGAAGAAATTTTTTAATGATTGAAAATAAGGATAGCACAAATCACAGAAATGGGATATTTATAAGAAAACTTTGGTTTTTTCCCCACTCACAAAAATTCTCCTACCATTGAAAAGACAAAATAAAATGTCAATGAAAGAAGACCTTTTTTTTTTTTTTTTTATTGTAAAACAGATGGTAAATATTTATATGTAAAATAATTTGTCTTTTTCCAAAAAATGATTTCTAAAATTATAATGGTAATCGTGCAACGCACGATTTACACTAGTAATTTTGAAAAAATTGCGTCGGGAGGATACAATGGTAATTTCTCGAGTCTCGATGGGCGAAGATGAATACACGTGCACTGAAAGGCTTACATGTTGATCATATCGATATTTGAGCTAATACAGTGAGTACACTTTAGTGGAATTCGCACATAAAAAGGATGAAAGATGAATAAATTGAAATGTTGAGGAAATGTGTGGATTTCAAGAAGCCCTTTTTTTTTTTTTTTTTTTTTTCTGCTCACCCCAGTCACAAATACAAGGATTATTTTCTCTGTATCGTGCAGCCATCGATTCATTTCAAAAGGGGTCTCTGTAGATAAACGTGCCTCCGTATTATTGTAGTGAATATAATATTTCAAATTTCATACAAAAACACGAATTTGGCAGCAAAAAATTACAACTTTAGAAGAAAAAAGAAAACCATGTGAGATTGTGAGTCTTATAAAACAGCTTTCTATTCAGCATGGAATCAAAAAAGAGAAATTTTCCTCCTAAGATGAAAGGAAAGGAACTTCACTACGCATAAAGTATCCTACATAAAAGCAAATTGATAAATGCGCACATATATTCAGCTTAATGTGCTTGAAAGTTTGAAAAAACTACTGTATTGTCACTTGTAAAATCTCAAGATTTTCAAAAAAGCAAGTACAATATCAAACCTGCAAGTTCTGATTAATGGGAAACCGCTTTATTTACAAAGCAAAAGCGGTTTTCCGTGGAAGTGGAGTCGAAGAGGTAGTGAAAGAAGAAAGGTACACGCAAAGGAGGCGTGTATGCTCAGAAGACTTGTGTACCAAAAACCCTTGATCAGATCTAACGGCTGCTTTCGTTTTCTATTGCTTCGCGAGAATGATGAAAAAAGGATTGAACCCAACTTGAGGCCCCTACCGTCCCGCCCCTAAATTGTGAAACGTGTTTCAGCAGGTGATGGTACAAAAGCTGTCATACTGATACTTATAAAAAGTTCAATTTCAAACCTCGTTAAAAACAGGAATCGAACTCTCACACTACGACTATCAGCACTTCACTCTTGTTATTTGCACCACTGAACTATATGTCCTGAGGACACAAAAATAATGTTATCTAGCTCCTATGTACCACCATACAAATATATATTATATGACGATAAATTTAATTGAATGTAAAGTTATGTTATTTATAATTATATATTCTATTTAATTACACTTAAATATTCCATAAACAAGGATTATAATATTAGTGGAGACATTTACAAGAGTTTGATTTTAGTTGGTTGTAATAGTGATTTTTTAAAGCGATTCAACTCACGCTTGTGAGTTTATTATCTAATAATTATGAATTTTTTTCACAAAAAAATAAAATTATATATATATATCTAGAGCAATGCTACTGGGCCAAACTCAAAGCTTGACCCTCAAAGCTTGACCCAAAAATAGGGTGCGGTTGGCCAAGAATAATTTCCCATATGTTTATATAAGAAATGTGTGTACGCGAAGGAGTTAATGGCTTCAAATACTTCGTGGCTACATTTTTTTCTTCTCTCGTCAACCCCAATATTCAATTCATTATGTTGAATTACTTCGAGAAATTACATGGTATCGAGAGTACATTCAGCGTTCTCAATAAAGTATTTTGACAATTATTCAAGTACAAATTTACCCTCGAAGACACAAATGCATCCCATATATATATGAATTAATCATAAAGAGACCGCCACCTTCAGATGGAAAGTAATATAAAACAAAAGTATTGCAATCAAGAGTTTTGGGTAAAAAAAAAAGATATTGTAAAACTAACGAAATATGTACCTTAAAGTGATACGAAATAGGAGAATATTGAATGTTGAAGTCGAGGATGGACGGTGAAGAACCCAGAAATATTTGAATATTTGCTTAAGACATAATAGTTGCGGACAATTATAAGGAAAGAAGTAGAACACGCGGAAATGGAGATTTTGATAGGAAGACTAACGAAAATTTATCGAAAGAGAGAGTATGGATTGAGCAGAACAAATCCGAAACACTCCACCGGTGAAGCTTCGTCGAAAACAAAAGGTTATGGAGAAAAGAGTGAAATTTCTCCACGAAGTTTGCTTCAAAGAATTTTTTTGCATTGATGAAGAGATCACAAACATTGAATACGAAGTGGCGGGATATCAAAAATTCAAATGAATACACAAATTCGCCACGTGCCACACGCGCAAATCATGAGAAGAGATCGTAGCTCTTGAATCGAAAGTGGCAGGATATCAAAAATTCAAATCGATGCACCAGACTACCACATGCCTCATGAGCAAATCATGTGAAAAAATCGCAGCTCTTGAATCAATGCACCAGATTTACCACACGCGTTGCGCACGCACGAATCATGCGTGCAATCAAACGATTGCGACAATGATGACCTTGGCTTTTCGTGCAAGGTGACATCTATGTCAAGAAAATCACAACATTTCTAAAATTGATCGGAGTTGAACGTGCAGTATTGTAAAAATATTTTATAAATGTTGTAAATGTAATAGTTGAAATTAATTTGTTAGGAGGATTGATGAGCCTCAAACAAACTAAATAAAATAAAATTTAGAATATAAATTTAATAGACAAAAATTGTATTCTCAAAACTCAAATTTTATTTTGTTATAATGAAATACTATAAATGAGCAACATTTTTATACTACATTTGGCACATAAGAATAATTGCTAATACATAAAGTTAAACACTCTTTAAAATTTCTAAATACAAATACAAATAAATATATCTATAATAACTCTAGATTCACGTAGATCAAGATTCATTGAATCTAAATTAATGTGAATGTTAATTAATTGTAAATTAATAACACAATATTCATGTATGACAAAGATTTTGTAGTATTTATTACATATTGGAAAACGAAATATAAGGTATTATTAAAATAATTGAATTGTAGTAGGGTTAAAATTGTCCAAAAAATATTATTTAATATATTATGGATTTATTTAATTCTGAAAATAGGGGAAAATGAAGATTTAAATAGATTACCGAGTGACTTAATTGATAAATTATGGCTTTTTAGGACTCAAATGAACAAGGTCAGAAATTTAAGACAAGGAACAAAAAAGAAGAAATTGGAAGTTAATGAACAGCTTTTTCATTATCAGACAACCATCTTTAAAATGTCATTTGTGAGTCGTACATTTGGAATTAGTTCTTACGTGATAGCTCGTTTAAAAGTTCGTGGTCGAGACCTTCGTTTTGACACCGAGTTTTCCTATTTTCCGACACATATGAATAGGGCTGGACAAAAGTCCCGAACCAAATCGAACAGAATCGAACCCGAATCGAATCGAGCGGCTCTTTATAAGTTAAATACCGGGTAATTGGCGCAAAACGTCCCCACTTTTGTCTCTGTTTGTGAAAAACGTCCCTAC
>CAIGRO010066877.1:0-14539 GCA_903798355.1 Fraxinus baroniana
TATTAAGATTTGAAGTTCTATCTTAACTCATGTTTGATTCCCAGTAAATTAAAATTAATTTTTTTAATTTTTATCAACCATACATTTTTCAATAAAATAATATTACACGTAAACCTAAAATTTTTTTTTTCAACCATACATTCTAAAAAAAAATTACTATTCCTTCATTAAAATGTAAAATAATGGAGTCCAAACATGGACTTTGGATCCTGTTTGATGGAGATTAAAATCACGTTTTAATATATTTCGATAAAAAGTTGATGGAATGTGTAATTCAAGAGTTATGAGTCTCATAAAATATGTAGTTAAAATTAGTTGTTGACCTCGACTTAAATTAAAATATAGATTTTAATTTCCATCGAACAAGAGTTTAAAGTTTTTATACTTGACCAATATAAAATTTACCTTTTAACATTCTATTCTACCGTCCCTGCTTTCAAGGAAGACTCTCGTACCATTTATAAATTGTGCTACTAAATATTTATTTTGAACTCGATTTGATAATATATATCAACCTAAAAGTGTAATGCAATGTAGATAAGGTAAAACTATTTGTACAGAAAATGGTTATGTAGCGAAATATGTGCGGTTGGATAAAAAGTATTTTTTGTAGAAGCTAGTGTGAGATAAAGTTGAGTATAAATTTTGTAAGTAGGGGTGAAAATGGGGGGAGGAAGAAAATATTATGTATGCCTTGAAGATTAAGGGTGTGTTTGAGTCACATTAATTTGGAAAAAATGTATTTCGGAATGGTAGATTGATGGAGAATGCGTAGTTGAAAAAGAAGGAAAAGTTATTGATGTGATAGAAAATATTATTTTATTGAAAAATGTTTGGTTGAAAATAAGTAGAAGAATAAAAATAAAAATTTTAACGTGAACCAAATAGGAGCTAAATCTAAAGTATATATTTATATATTGTTCGAGTTGATAACAGATGGTCCCATGGTCTAGTGGTTAGGACATTGGACTCTGAATCCAGTAACCCGAGTTCAAATCTCGGTGGGACCTTTATATTTTTTTTCTCCTTTTCCATTCCTGTTTCTATCGACGCCGCAAATAATCCTTCCTCAAGTTTTACGTGAAAATAAATTAATTTTGTGGCAACTTTGTTTCACAATCCTCCCCTAATAATAAGAGTTTGCGTCTGGGGTGATTGGGCTCATATTGAATTGCAGATCAAATAAAATCTTCCAAAAACCAAACAACTTTCAGGTAAAAACACAATCTTTACTCTTTCGTGTATACCCATTGAAAGTTGCAAAAGTAAATGCTATACTTTTATTCGGGGGCTTTGTTTTGACATCTTTTTTATCTGTTCAACCTGTTATGTGAAATTATTTCGTTAATAAACTATTTTTTTTTTTAAGAGATACAAATGTTTCTTGGTACATTACTCTCTGTTGATTTAGGAAAATGGGTTTAGTGCAAACAAATTGCACATTTTTTGTTTGATAAAATGCCTGTATGAACTGATATGCTGTATAAGAAGAGATGAGATTCATTGATACGGACTTTGTTTGAAATTTTTGCTTGCAATTTTACACTTGGCTTTGAAATGTTTGATATAATGCCTGTAAAAGCTGTTCCGCTTCATAAGAAGATAAGATTCATTGAGATGGGCTTTGTTTGAAATCCTTGTTTGCAATTTTACAATGGAGTTTGAGAATGGATGCTAGGCAGTAAGCAATGATTTGGTACTGTTTTATTCCTTCCACTAGCCAGTGGACTGGACAAATGGTTGGATAAGAATTACTGATTTAAGCGTACAATTTTCACTCTGTGTGTTCCTTTTTATAAGTAAATACTTCTCTCTAAGTTTTTTCACAGAAAAATAAATCAATATTAACCGGTCACTTTAGTATATTATTTTTGCCTTTTCCCTGTTGCCTCATTTCTTTCCTGCAGATTGGCCTGTGGGTCGGCCATCTCAGAGGCGAGTGTATTTCTTAATGGGCCTGGGCAAGCAATCTACTTGTGTATATAAATATGATTTTCCATTGTTGCATTTACTCTAACTTGTTGATCCTAGTTGATGAAGAGAAGATTATAATAGGATTCTCAGTGTTACTAAGAGATGTGCAGTGTTACTAAGAGATTTGATTATTGTTTTATCTAAGATCATTTTCCTTTTATGAGTCTTAGAGCTTGAGGCAAAGATTATTTTGTTTTATTTCATTTTTTTTCTTAGGGTGGGGTGGGTTTCTGGTGGTGAGCACTGAGCAGAAATAGAAAGCTCATATTCATTTGCTTTTTTATAGATGCAATTTGAGGAATTCTGTTGTTTAGGCACCTAGGGGTGTATCTTATCCATATTTGCTTCATCTTGCACATCTTTGTTTGATAGCGGACATATGCAATTAGATATAGGTTTATAAGAATCCTGTTAGGTACAATTTTTTAACATTGTTTAGGCTTAAGACCCAAAAAGACATTTAATAAACACCTGAATTTCTCTTTTTAAATCTATTATGTGATGATAATCTAATCCTATCTTGTTTTTCACTTTTCCCTTGATGCGTGCATGCCTGTGCATTGAATTTAGCACAGGTGTCATTTTATCATATAGGGTGCTGAACTTAAATCAAACAATTCATCTTTAATCTCCCCAAACCGCTTTCTGATTGAGAACTTACGATATTATTGACTTGTATTTCATCTCTTATTTCCTTTTATTATTTGTTTATGCACGTTGCTGACCTAATGTAGTTGTTGCCTGATTCAGGTGATTGATTTTTGTCCTACAATGGAAGCCAAATTCTTTCGCTTTCTTAAGATTGTTGGAGTTGGTTTCAAAGCCAGAGCAGAAGCAGAAGGTCGTCTCTTGTACCTTAAACTTGGTTATAGCCATGAGGTCGAACTTACTGTACCTCCAGCAGTTCGCGTGTTCTGCTTCAAAAACAACGTAGTCTGCTGCACTGGGATTGACAAGGAAAGGGTGCATCAATTTGCCGCAGCTGTCCGTAATTGCAAGCCTCCTGAAGTTTACAAAGGAAAAGGTATAATGTACATTGATGAAGTTATAAAGAAAAAGGAGGGAAAGAGGTCAAAATAACTTGGGAGATGCTTGGCTTTCTTTGAATGGTGTTTGACCTTAATAGTTACAAATAACATGTCTCCAGCCCTTTTTTTCTCTTATTTTTTTTACCCTATTAATATGCTTTAGTAATGTCACTGATATTTGTGTTTCATTTAATAGTTTCTTCCACTGTGAAGAATAGATGGTGTTGTAGTGATGATCGTTATCGACATCTTTTGATTAGAACTCTTAAACTGTTAACTACTTTTGATTTCTGAACGGGAAAGAATAATCCTACATCTAATTGTGTTAGCTTTCTAATGTAACTACTTTGTTGACCTCGATCTGACTTATCTGCTGTCAACAAACCCATGCCACCTCTCTCTGTCAACATATAAGTTACCTGCACACTAGGACAACTCTTAAGAATGTAAGATTGCTGCTCTGAGAGGTGGTTCAACAATTGTTTTCACTCCAAATCAAGTTAAAATATGGAAGTTGGTGGGAAGACAATTTGACAGAGTTTTGGCTGGATTTTACATACCCGACATAGCTATTCTAAAGTGTATTTAGGGGGAAGGATTCATGAGAAGGGTTCTCAACTCCTTGGGTGGGTCTTTTACCACCAATCTTCAGCCAGCGGATAGGTAGCCGACCCATCACTGTCCTTCCCCGAATTGAGTCTATGATGGAAGCCACTTCCATATGTTCCTCTTGCAGCTTTCTCGAAATGGCAACTGAAAGGAGGCGCCAGTTGCCTTTTCTCACTTTGTGTAATCTAGTGATTCTTGTTTCCTTTTTTATGTGACTTGACAAGTGACCGCTTGATGGGATGGACTGACACATACCATATGAGGGTGCAATCTTGATGCGCAGTAACTGTCATCTGACGTTGTGGTAGTATATCTCTGGCTCTCTGCCCTATGTCAGAAGACATACTCTTTTACCTCCCAGACTTTGACAGGATTGCCTATGCTTTGGATAGCGACCCTTTCATCGCCACTATGGTGACGATGAAGCAGTTTGTGGATGTGCACTGGACGGGGCATTAGAAGGGTCCAGGCATTTGCCTTGCCTCAGCTGGTGTGTTATCACTTTTATTTACAGGTAGGGCGCTAGAGGCAAAGTATACTCTTAGGCTTGTGCTGGGGTGATGTGTTTGCCTCGTCTCGGTGCCCACATGGATTCCACGAGGTCATTTCATACAGGCCTCCATGTGGGTTGATGGTAAGGCTCCACATGTTGTGGAGGTGTAACAGAAGTCCTCCTAGTCCGAGGATAACATTTATGTTAGGCTAGGACTTAGGTGCTTGATTGGTGCCAACTTGCTCCCCATTCCGATGGCAAGCCAGTGCGGTATTAAACCTTGGCCTTTTCTTGGTTTTCTTAGGGCCAAAGTGATTTCCGCATGGATGTTAAAGGCTTAACACGAGGTGGAGGCATCTTATAAAGAGGATGAGACAAATGAGTTTGAGTCTTCATATAGAAGTGTTATGTGATTTTCCTTGATCACTTTTCCATCATCAAGAAAAAAGGGAGTCTTTTCTGCTAGTCTAATTTTTAGAACAAGTCCTATTGGAAAAGTCTTCAATAATTAGATATTTATGGCTTGTTGGACTAAGACAGTATTGACGGATTAAGGAAGAGAGTGAGGATGAGCTATCTGTCGAAGTGTTATTACCAGCAAGTATGAAGGAGCAGTTCAGAAGTATCGCTCACACTCTTGAATCAGTCATTTATTGTCCTTACTTACAAGTAACAGTAAGAGCGCCAGCAACGTTGAAGAGGCCCACCTGGGAGGGCACACGTGAGAGCTCATTACTATGTTCAAAGAGATTCCAAAAAGTCGTTCTCCTGAAATATAAGCTTTCATTGCCTGTTCTTTTTGCAATAAGGTTAGTATAGACTATCAATTGTATTCAACCAGTCACTTGCAGCTAGTAGTCCAAATTTTACATGGCCAAGTCCAAATAAGGTAATAATAATATCTGTAAAAACTTTGAGCCCAATTCTAGACTTCCATTCATGCCTGCTATTGAGCCAGAGAACTCAAAACCATCTGTTTCTCTCACAACAGCACAAGTGGCTGTGTAGACACAGAAGGGAAAGCAGTATTTCATGTAGAAAAGAAGCTTAAATGAAGCCACACCTAATCCAAGGCCTAGTCTTAACCTTCCTCCCCAACTCTTCACCTTATTAAGCTCCTGTTTGGGTCACATTAAAATTCTCATTCTCATTTTTCTACTCATTTTTAACCACACATTTTTCAATAAAATAATATTTTCAATTCTATCAATAACTTTTCTTTTTTTTTCAACCACACATTCTTCATCAATCTACTATTCCAAAATAATGTGACACAAACACACCCTANCACACATTCTTCAATAAAATAATATTTTCCATTACATCAATAACTTTTCCTTCTTTTTCAACCACACATTCTCCATCAATCTACTATTCCAAAATACATTCTTCCAAACTAATGTGGCTCAAACACACCCTAAGAAGACAACCAAGTCTAATGCAAAATCACTTTTTTGGGTGTCGGCGAGTCATCAGACTTGTATCTTCTTCTTTTTTATGTGCATTGTACACCATTGGACAACAAGAAAGAAAAAAAAATGTTAAGAACTCGTGTCTATTATGCTGTTCTGTCTTGCTTTGTACTGTGTACAAAACTTGTGCCCTTATTATAACAGAATTGGCAATGAACACGCCAAGCGAACCAGAAACACTGGTTATAACTGGCCACAACTAGTTGAATTCAAATATTCAATGGTTCCAAGGGCAATAGCTATTGTAAAACCAAGACCCTTGGAAATATTTCACCGGTCACTGTCATGTAGAATTATTGGCCATGGCTGCCAACTTATCTTATTGCTCGTTGTGGGAAGCATCTAAAAGATGTAATCGCAGCCTTCTATTTTGAGATCCTAATATTCCGATCAACTTTCCTACGCTTCAAGCCAACATATGGTGTTCACTAATGCCGTTGGATGTTAATGAAAGTTTATGCTCTGAGTTTGCAGTTGTAGAGGACATCACTTCTTGTTTTCAAATCACTGCTATGGCCACAAGCTGGGGTTGTTTCTTCTGTAGTTTCAAGGCAGTTCAGAATTTTTTTGATTGAATCCGATTGGGATTTTACTTTGTTCTTAATCTCTAGAAAACTGATTAATATTGTGGACGGTGTTGAAGTTTTTAGGCTGCAATTTCTTGAATGGTTGGAAGCCGGGGGTATAAAATTTTGGCATGTTTGTTATGCTCGAGCGTCGACAAGACACTACTATATTATGACGTGTTAAAATCTCATTTGCTTTCTTGCTCTATATTAGGTCACAACAAACAATGTAGGATGAAGGAGAAGTTGCATTTACTTCATTATCGAGCGAGCAGTTGGTGGAATTGAAGTCTTTGTTTGAGTCCTGTTTTTTAGAATGGATTTTGTAAGTCATTTTTTAGATCAAACGTGGTTAAAAATAAATTCGAAAAAAAAAAGTCATTTTTTAGATTGTAAAATGGGATTAACGTGTAAAAAGTAGGACAATTTTGAGTTTACGTGCAAAATTATTTTTTTGAAAGAATTTATGGTTAAAAATAAATTCGAAAAAAAAATGTGGATCAAACATGGGTGAAAGTAAAACCTTTATAATACTCCCAAGAGTAAAAAAATTACTTTATATGTATTTGATTCTTATTACAATATTATATACAAAGTTAACCAGAACATATACAAATGACCAATACAGCAACTTCCGGTTAGGCCGTTTGGTTTAGTTAAATTTTAGATTTCAATAATAATAAATGATAAAATGTATAGTTGAAAATTTCATAAAAATTGTGCGTTTCTTAAAATATGTGATTGAAAATGAGTTTTAGACAAATGGAAGCCAAACAAGGACTTAGTACGGCTAGTAGATTATTTTCGCAGTTATTTTTTTCTTAATCATGTCTATCGTAACATGGTGCTTCCATTATGTACACCAATCTTGGACCATCGTTGATGAACATTAGAATGAAATCGTTAAGAAGAAGTGACGTGAGACATTATTGGCACAAGAGTGACGTAAGTCAATTGTCCCATTTTTCATGCACAAGGGGAAGACATTATTGGCACAAGAGTGACGTAAGTCAATTGTCCCATTTTTCATGCACGAGGGGAAGACATTATTGGCACAAGAGTAAGTAGCACCAACATTATGACATTAAATCCAACTTATCATTTTCAAACCAAGAATTGTTACTTCTCTTTCATTTTTATTTGTTGTTTTCTTCTTGTTTATCTACTTTCATCTTATACGAACTAGTGGACATAACTACTGTCTCCTTTTTTCCAACTAAAATCTCTGATACCATGCGTGACATGTTATGTCTACGCACGCGACTTGACAAAATTAGTGGTTGAGGACCCACTTGCGACCACAATTAAAATGAAACTCAAGTCCACATTTAATAATAAGTTAAAAATATAGAAAAAGGAATTAACCTACTTTACTCTCAATTGGGATATAAGAAATTCACATTATATTCATTGGACAAAAATCAAAATAATTAAATAAGTACTTATTCCTCACATAGATCATCCAACCCCAACCACAAGAATGTGCTCATCCAGTTGTTTTCTATTGAGTAGAGAGTTGAAACTGCTGTGAAGAAAAAGATTTTGTAATCTTTCAAGATTTGAACCAACAGTATTATATTTCACCATGGTCCCCCAAGGACCAAATTGAAAATTATTTTTTGTCAGAATCCCATGACATTAAATATTTTCTCTCTCCTTTCTAGTCCTAGGTTTTCTATTTTATTAAAATTAAATGAAACACATTTTCTATAATCCTTTACACGTTCCGAAATGCTATTGGACATAGATAAAAAAATGTTATCCAGTGAATTTTTTAATCTTTGGGGAATCCCAGATTGTTTTTTTAAAATAATAGTAATAATTTACAGCTTGCACATTACTGATAATAATTTTGATACAACAACCGCGTTCCTATGGCACTAGTTAGGGTTGAAGTATGGGGAGTGGATCCAATATTAATTCTTTATAGTTGTATCCCTCTCTCTTTCTTAAAAGAGTAAAAAATAAAATAAAAATTAATTATTGGAAAGTTATGGCACTAGTTAGGGTTAAAGCATAGGGAGTGGATCCAATATTAATTTTTTTTATAGTTTTATCCCTCTCCCACATATGAGAAAAACGAATTACATTTTGACCCGTTTGATTGTATCGTGGAAATGGAAACCAAATTTTTAGATACAATCACTTTACGCTGCATTTTCTTTGTTTTCACGGAAAACGAATTCTTATCGATTTGGTGAGTTTTTTTTTTCCAACTAACGTGGAATTAGAATTCCTTTTCACATTTGTCTATCAAACGAACTCTCAGAGTAATCGAGGTTATATCACAATTTCAAGTAGGTTATTAAGCTTCATTATGTCACAATCGAGTCATTGGACAAAAATTTTGATTCATCAAGATACATCCGCCGAATGTCATTCTTTAATAATAGACTCATTAAATTGGATACTTTGACGTTGTAGCTACAATACTATACAAGTCAACACACACGACGCCTTTGATGTGTTCACCAAAGTGAAAAAGAAGTTTATTGTAGACGAACACGACTATAGATCCCGAATGCTTGGAGAAAATCCCACATAATGTAGCGGAAACGAAAAAATTAAAAGAGTCGGAAAGAAAAAAAAATATATAATTATAACTTGGTTCAGCAAATTGCCTATGATCAGAAGAAGACGACTCTCTCTCTCTCTCTCTCTCTCAACTCCTTGCACAAGATTAGAGCTCTCAACGTATGCTTCAAATATGTGTATGATTTTTCTTTAGTTTATCTCTCTACATTTTTTTTTTAATCGAGTCTCTCATAATATGGATGCACGTTATTCCCTGCTTGAATTCACATTTCCTTGTTGCCAAACACAATTCTTCTCAATACGATACCATGAATTTATAGATTAGACTTTTGAACTCTTTTGGTAAGTTTTCTTCTACCATTCAACTATTATTTCTTTGCTAATTTAGTCCATGTTTGAGCCTCATTTTTTCAATCAAAATACATTCTTGAACAGTTATTTGATCACATTTCAACTACACATTTTTCAATAAAATAATATTATATACAAACCCAAAACTTTTCTTTACATCTTAAGCGCACTTCTACATCATAACACTACTACAAAATGCATTTTTTTGAAAAAAAAAAAAAAAAAATATAAAAGAAAAAAAAAAAAAAAAAAAAAAAAAAAAAAAAAAAAAAAAAAAAAAAAAGTGGCTCAAACAACCCCTTATTTGTCTTTTGATCTTTATGCAATGAATTTGGACCAATCTTTTATCACATGAAGGCTACCAAAGCAATGAATTTAGAGTCAAGCCCCTTGTATAGGGGAGATTGTCAAGGAGAATGCTAGGAAAACAAACAGCGTTTGTGCATTGATTGGAATAAAACTGTTTCTTGTTCAAGGTTCAATGAATGTATGCCAGTTGCCCCTGCAATGCAGTTTGGCAATTCTCCTTGTACATGTAGTAGGGTTGATGAATCTAAAGCTTAAATCAAGTCACAAAGATACAATTCAATCGAGTCATAAAATTTCGAAGACAAGCATGTTTGTGAGTTGTTTTTAATCGATTTGAATTATAAATAAATAAAAATAGAAAATGAATAAGCGTATAATACTTATATAACACACGAAACATATGAATAAAATGTAGGTTAATTTGATCAATGATTAACATTGACAAACAAAGGTTAGTCAAGTCGAATCTATCATTAATAGATATAGATTTACTGCCTAAACCATAATAGAGACATTTCTTGAAATGTATTCGGTCAAAATAAATGTGTTAAAATATTCTTCTTCCACATCGAAACTCCTTTATATAGAAAGATTAATAATTACTTTTTAAAGAAATGCCTTATATAATTATTAATTATTGAATAGGAAGATAATTGAGATTCAGGGGGTGTTTGAGCCCCATTATTTTTCAAGAATGTATTTAGAAATAGTAAATTGATAGAGAATGTGTTGTTAAAAAATAAAGATGGCAACGGGGCGGATATGGGTCGAGTCGGCCAATCTCGCCCTCGTCCCGTCGGGTATTTTTATTACCTTACCACATACTCATACCCGTGTAAAGTGGGACAGGGAGAAATCGAAGCTGGACGGGGCAAGTCCCTTGCCCCATTTATTTTTTCTTTTTATTATTTATTTATTTATTTTATGTTTTTGTTAGTAAATATTATTACTTTTTTACTAATTTGTTAAAAGCAACTTATATTCTCTTTAAAAATCATAATTTCGATAAAAAACTTAAATTTGAAATTAATTTTAAACAGGGCGGGTAGCGGGGCGAGAACTATGTTTTCCGTACCCGCCCCATATCCACTTCGGGGTAATGACTCTCACCTCATTCCCACCCCGTGTACCCTGTTAGAAAGGGGGTAATCTCCACCCCATTCGGGGCGGGACTCCACCTGTATCGGGTTGAACGGATTTTATTGTCATCCCTATTAAAAAAAGTATAATTTTTCATTTCGAGTCATATTATTTTAATAAAAAGTATGTGATTGAAAAGAACAGAAAGAAAAATATATTTCCAGTGAGAGTTTGACACCTCCCCATCAGCCACTTCAGAATAGGGGAAGAGTTTTTTTTTTTTTTTTAAAAAAAATTTATATGGGTCATGCGTGGGTCTCACCACATACGAGAGAACGACGTCAAAAAGCATGTAAGAATTTTTCTGCCAAACTTGTTTAATTCTTTTGAGAAAAATAGGAATCAAATATCCACTCCCTTAGGTAAACCTTTTTGAAAAATGGAAATTTATTTTAATTTTGTAAAGGTATCTGTCAATTTATTTTACTATTTTTGTTCCAAGAACTGTTCTCCAACTGTCAATGATCTATACGTTTAGACAACAGTACCAAAATTCTAAACCACTTTTACAAACCCCTCTGTCCAATCAGAGCGGTTTCTGAGACTCCGAGGTACCCATTATCTTTACTCTCTCGAGTACACAATTATGGTACTCGCTCTGTCCGTAACATTAGGAGATTGAAACTGCGTATTTTAGCAAAGTCAATGCTGCTTGTTTGGTTTGGTCTGACAGTTGGGCAAATTTCGTGGCGCGTAGGGTTTTTTGTACAGGGAAACAGCTAAACCGCTCCATGTTTTGAAAACCGCTTCTTGCTTTCCACATAAAGCTAAGAATTGCTTCAAACACACTTCCAGCTCCAAAAAGATTACCCAAAAATTCTCTCTCTCACTCTAGTCTTCAATCAAAGCTCAAATTAGTAAGATCTTTTGTCTCTCTTTCTCTCTCTAATCTCTTTTGTTTTTTGTCAATTTCTGAGAGTGGGATTTGATTAAAACCCTATATTTTTATTACTGTCTTCGATCTGTTTGTACAGCAGATCAAGAAAAAATGGGAAGAGGGAAGATTGTGATCCGCAGGATCGACAATTCCTCGAGTAGGCAAGTTACTTTCTCGAAGAGAAGAAATGGGTTGCTGAAGAAGGCTAAGGAGCTTTCAATTCTTTGTGATGCACAAGTTGGATTGATTATTTTCTCTAGCACTGGAAAGCTCTATGATTTTGCAAGCACCAGGTAATTTCTCTTTGATTTTTTGTAGCAGATAAGGATTTTTTATGGTGGAAAAATAAGTTAAGATCCAAACTTTTCTGTAAAAATAATAAAGAAATAATCCATCCATCCATCCATCCATCCGTGCATGCATGTGTGTATGTGTCCATATTTTCTTAATTATTACCATTCAAGAAAATATGTAGCCGATCTTATTAATTATCTTCATTTTTTAGCCCAACCATAAATTATTCTAATTGATAATATAAGATCGAAGTTCACAATATAGTGGTCCAAAAGTTTCTGAACAAAAGATATTGGGATGCTTGGAAATATAAGTTTTTTCTTTCAATGTTATGCTTTCTGAGGTTTCTCTAGTATATATCAGTGTTCGTGCTCGTCATAGAATCTAGTGACAGTGAAGTGGTCCTTCAGATATTAGTTCACTGATAGAAAAAGAATTTTGAAAGAGAATATGATAGATTAATGAAGTACACAAGCTCACTTTTCTTTAATATATCTTTTTGACTAAGTTTTGCAGCATTCATCAATATGATCTACTGGAAAACATATTGCCTATTGCTTTTCTAATTCAACCTGCTTTTTTTTTCCCCTTACTATAGCTTATAATTTTATTCACTTGAGCAAATCTAAAACTCCAATTTGTACGAGTTCAGATTTGTTGTCCCTCCAATAGATTTTATACTTTGGTACATCGGAAATGGGAAGATATCGAAGTGTTAGCATTTTCCTTTTTATTAAGAAGAGGTGATGTTTTGATTCATCAAAACTGTATTGGAATGACATTTAATGCGACAACAAGTTCGGGATAAATGAGTTGATAAAGCAAAGAAAGCGTTCGTCGAAACTGGAGCTTATAACTCTCTTTAAATTCTACGTTCGAATCTTTCTTTGTAGGGAATTGGGAGTCTATCCCATAAAGTTAACTCATTAAGTGAAGTAATTCAATCGTTTATAAATCCAATATTTACCCACGTGTCTAGTTAATATGAGATTTTGTTCGCACTTTTCTTACAATGCTCCCTCGAATGAAGCAACAAATCATCTTGGCCCCTCTACAAGTGATAGTCTGAGATCTCTCTTCATCAAACTAGGAAGGAATACACAATCTATCAAGACCAAATTCTTCCACACCGCCTTGCTTGGGTACTACTGCTTTTGGGGAATCTATCTTGTGCGTCCACGTGGCTAAGTCTGGGGCCTCGATCTCATACTAGTAGTGAATTAAGATCCAATCTAAAAGGTTAACCCATAAGATGAAGTGAGTAATCAAATCCCTTATAAGCCCGTCATTTACACCATGTCTAGTCGACATAGGAATTAATTTGTTCGCACTTTCTCTAGAATGTACTTGGTATTTCACACCTCCAGCTTCCTCAAAAGATGAATCCTTGTGATACCTAAAACTTTCAGCTCCTTTTTTCTGTTTTCCTCATTAACTTTCGGTTTTGCTTCAATTACTATCTCGTTCTCTTTAAGCATGTAATTGACTTCTTTGCTGCTCCAGCCACTCACTTGAGAGTGATATGATTTGCAGAGTTTCTTCCGAGCTTGCTTCTTGGGTGGCTCGCACCCTGGGTGGTGCGGCTAAGCCAGAGGGGGCTCAGAAGTTGTTGGCCTATGTTTTCGGGCTCACGCGTGAAGGCACGTCTCCTCTCATTTTCTAAGCTAATTTCGTGGGCAAGATTTAGTTTGCTTGCCTCCCATTTCAAGAGATCAAATTTCATTTTCTTCTCTCTTTGAACTATTCCTCCTTCCATGCTTGTTTTGCTAACATAGCTTTTGAAATTGTTTAGTAAAATCTTCATTTACTGCTCAATAAGAAATAAGGATTGGAAAATACATTTTTTTTTAATAAAAAAGTGAAGCTTTCTCGCTCATTTATAAGAGGGATGGAACAAAATTATTTGCCCGAGTATATAAATTTGATGGATTAATCTAGGGAAATTATAAAAAAATCGGATGTTTAAAGATTGATTTTTAAAAATCAGGTCCAAAATTTATTTATTCAAAAATCAGGTATTATATATATTAAAATCCTAAACCTAATTTATCTATCTACTCCCTTCCCCACCCTCTCTCTCACGCCTCCCTTCTCCACCCAATTAAAACCTTAATTCATTTTAACACTCCTCTTCCCCGTCTCTCGTCTCCTTCTCTCTATCCTCTCCCCAATTTTATTCGAACCATAAATCAAGATTCCCCAAGGTGGTGATTGCGGCGTGCAGGCGATGGTGGCGATCGCAAAGGTGGTGGTCATGCAGGTGATGGTTTGCAGATAGATGGCGGTCTCGAATGTGGTGGTCATGCAGGAGATGGTGGCGCCACGCCTTGCGGAGGTGCAGCGTTGCGATCTGTTCCGGGGAAGCGTTGGAGCCTCTGCACGCGGAGGTGCAGCGCCCTACGACGATCTGTACTTTCCAGCTGAGTCTGTCACAGATCGTCGACGATCTGAAATTTTTATAGCAGCTCCAAGGTGCATCAGCTGAGTTAGATAAGCTAGTGTGTGGCGATCTGGGTGGTGTTTTGTGTGGTGGTGATAGTGGTGTCTTGTGACGGGTGGGGGTGGTGAAGGTGGTCGAAAGTGGCCATAGTGGTAGTGGCGGTAGTCGTGACCAAATGTTTGGTAATTTGTGACAAATTACTCAACCGTTACTTAAAAGTTTAATAATATGTGATTCAAAAATAATCAGTGACTAACTACTTTAAAAATCTGTGACCTCGAAAATAATCTGCGACATACAAAATTTTTGATCTGTGGCCTCAAAATAATATGTGATCAATTAATTTTAAAATATGCGACATGTGACCTATAATTATGTATATGTGACCATTAATTATATAACTATGATTTTATTATATTTAATTAATAAATATTTTTAATTAATTAACTAA